>ONZH01003733.1:0-171512 GCA_900303285.1 Rhinella marina | reverse complement strand
AGTCCTGAGGGTCGCGGCATCGGTGGTGGACTTGCGAAAATGGGTGCATATGCGCCGCACCTTGGTGAGCAACTCACTCAACTGGGGTAGGTCTTGAGGAACCGCTGGACCACCAAGTTGAGCACGTGGGCCATGCATGGCACGTGAGTCAGCCCACCAAGATGCAGAGCCGCCACCAGGTTATGCCCATTATCGCAGACCACCATTCCTGGCTGAAGGTTCAGCGGCGGCCAGCCACACATTGGTCTGCTCCCTGATGCCCTGTAAGAGCTCTTCAGCCGTGTGCCTCTTATCCCCCAGGCTCAGCAGTTTCAGGACTGCCTGCTGCCGCTTCCCTACCACAGTGCTGAAACTGCTGGCCATCGAGGAAATGAGACTTGACGATTGGGGCATCAATGCCACTTTGGAGGAGGAGGAGGTGGAGGCATAATGTGCCGGAGACACACAGACGGAACTATGTCCCGCAATTCGTGGTGTGGGTAGCACATGTGCAGCCCCATGATCGGTCTCTGACCCAGCCTCCACCAGATTGACCCAATGTGCCGTGAGGGAGATGTAATGTCCCTGGCCACCGGTACTCGTCCACGTATCTGTGGTCATGTGGACTTTACCACAAACCGCGTTTTTGAGAGCGTGGGCGATGTTCTCAGACACATGCCGGTGCAGGGCGGGGACGGCACATCGGGCAAAATAGTGTCGGCTGGGGACAGAGTAACGGGGGGCTGCCGCCTCCATAAGGTTGCGGAAGGATTCTGTCTCCACAAACCTGTACGGCAACATTTCCAAACTAATCAGCTTGGCGATGTGCACATTTAGAGCTTGCGCATGGGGGTGGGTGGCTGCGTACTTGCGCTTGCGTTCAAATGTCTGCAGTAGAGACATTTGAACACCGCACTGGGACACATGAGTGGAGGAGAGGGAGGGAGATGGAGCTGGAGGGGTCCTTTCGGGGCTGGAGGCTGCAACGTCCTGGCTTGGACGAGACACAGTTGCTGGACTAACTGTGTTAACGTCACCAGCTGACAGAAGTGCAAACTATTTGGTGGGGTGTTTTCTCTCCAAATGTTTGCGCAGGCTACTAGTGGTCAGGTTGTTGCGTTTTGAACCCCTGCTCATTGACGTGTGGCACAGCTTGCACACCGCCAAACGAGGATCGGCCTCATCATCCTTAAAGTACTCCCAAACTAAGGAGTGGCGCATAGTTCGGGCTGGAGCGTGACCTCTAGGAGCACTTGGGGAAGTAGTGAATCGGCCCTGGCTTCTCCCTCGTCGCAGCCCTCTGGCTCTCTCAACAGCTTGTGGTGCTGATGTCATCTCACAGTCTGAACCACTGCCTCCAGTTGCCTCATCCACCCAAGTAGGATCTGTCCCCCATCATCCCCCAGGTCTTCCTCAGACTCCACAGTGACGTCCCTGACAACTACCTCCGACAACAGTGTCTCGTCGTCATCTTCCACCAGCTCCTCAGACGCCACTGCTAACTCCCCACTCTCATAACCCGGAGACAGCAAAAGGTCCTGAGAATCAGGGCATAGCAGCTCTTCCACTGGCACATCAGGGAAGTGGTGGCTGAAGAGTTCCATGGATAAATTTTGTCCGTGGGACATACCCCTAGAGGGTTCTGGCTGGGGAGAAGGAGGGCGAGTTGGAGGACAGACACCCTGGCTCAGAGAAGTCGACTGGCTGGATGAGGGGGCAGACGAAACGTGGCTGGACGTGCTCTCTGCAATCCACTGAACCACCTCCTGTTGTTGTTTGGGGTCTGTCAGAGTTGTAGGACGCTGCCCTACCAATTTCTGGAGTTGACCAGGCACCCTGACCTTACATGTTTCCACTGTACCCACAGCAGCCGGCACTGTGTCACCACGCATACCACGGTCATCACCGCTGACCACAACACCACCACGATTCCCACCTCTCCCTCCACGACCACCTCTTCCACCTCTTCCAGCTCTTCCCCCTCTCCCCCTGACCCTGGGGTTCTCCATGTGCACAGTAGCAGTATTATATTATTATAATTGTAAAGATTCAATACGGAATCTATAGACTGTGAGGTATATAGAAGGCTGATGAAATATATTCCCTTGTCGCAGCACCGTGTATTACAGAGAGCACTAAACTGCACTGGCCAACATAGATATATTGATATCTAGGTAAAATTATCTTCAGATCTATCAAGAAATAGCACGCAGTATTTGTATATCACACTGGAATCTACAGATCAATACGGAATCTATTGACTGTGAGGTATATAGAAGGCTGATGAAATATATTCCCTTGTCGCAGCACCGTGTACTACAGAGAGCACTAAAATGCACTGGCCAATATAGATATATTGATATCTAGGTAAAATTATCTTCAGATCTATCAATAAATAGCACGCAGTATTTGTATATCACACTGGAATCTACAGATCAATACGGAATCTATAGACTGTGAGGTATATAGAAGGCTGATTTAATATATTCCCTAGTCGCAGCACCGTGTACTACAGAGAGCACTAAAATGCACTGGCCAATATAGATTTATTGATATCTAGGTAAAATTATCTTCAGATCTATCAAGAAATAGCACGCAGTATTTGTATATCACACTGGAATCTACAGATCAATACGGAATCTATAGACTGTGAGGTATTGTAACACCTCCCGGGAGTCCCAGGCGGCGCACACGTACTTACCGCTGCGGCCGGCGTTCTCGCTCTTTGCTGCCGTGATGTTTGTTGCTTGGTCAGTGTGAAGTCTTGTTCTCTTTTGCCCTGGGCTCCAGGTGCTGCATTTTATTAGGTCAGCTCCTTAATTGGTTCCTCCCCTTTCCTCCTGTCTGTAACTATATAAGTCCTCCTTGGACACTTACTCCTTGCCTGAGCGTTATAAGTCATCCTGACTTGCGAAGGTTCCCATATTGCCTTAGTCCTGCTGTAGTGTGAACACTGCTCTAGTCCTGCTATAGAGTGAACACTGTCTTGGCCTGCTGAAGTGTGAACACCGCTCTAGTCCAGCTGAAGTGTGAACAGCGCTCTAGTCCAGCTGAAGTGTGAACACTGCTCTAGTCCCGCTGAAGTGTGAACACTGCTCTAGTCCTGCTGAAGTGTGTACACCACCCCAGTCCTGCTGCAGTGCGAACATTGCCCTAGTCCTGCTGTTGTTTGAACACTACTATCCAGTACCTGGCTTCCGTTCCTGGCTCCTCTTCGTGGTTCCTGTTCCTGATTCCCGCCCCTGGCTGATCCTCTCCGGTCTGCTTCCAGTGCATTGCTGACTCCAGTCATCCTACCACATCTCCTCCCTTGGTGTGTGTCTGTCCTGCATATCTGTCTCTCTGGTGTTTTGCACCTTAGTACTCTGTCCGTCTGGCCAGCTGTCACGAGTATTGTCTCACCCCAAGAGGTAGCAACCTGGTGTACCTCCTCGGGAAAGCCTATCCCCACCATCAGGGGTACTGTGAAGAACGGGAGGTACACTTAGACAACGCCCTTAGGGGAAGACATTCTCGTGACACAGTGGATCCACATCCACTGATCTTGACAGGTATATAGAAGGCTGATGAAATATATTCCCTTGTCGCAGCACCGTGTATTACAGAGAGCACTAAAATGCACTGGCCAATATAGATATATTGATATCTAGGTAAAAATTATCTTCAGATCCATCAAGAAATAGCACGCAGTATTTGTATATCACACTGGAATCTACAGATCAATACGGAATCTATAGACTGTGAGGTATATAGAAGGCTGATGTAATATATTCCCTAGTCGCAGCACCGTGTACTACAGAGAGCACTAAAATGCACTGGCCAATATAGATATATTGATATCTAGGTAAAATTATCTTCAGATCTATCAAGAAATATCACGCAGTATTTGTATATCACACTGGAATCTACAGATCAATACGGAATCTATAGACTGTGAGGTATATAGATGGCTGATGTAATATTCCCTTCTCTCAGCACAGTCATGCACAGGAATATATCTGTTTAGAGATGTATAGTTTGAGCTATGTGGATGGACAAGGTGTGCCAGGCACAGCTCTGCACAGAATACAGGCTTACAGCATATACTGTATACTGTTCTTCACAGAATTAATTAGTCTTTAAGAAGACTGTTGGGGCTTCCTATCCTGCACAGAATACACGCTTACAGCATATACTGTATACTGTTCTTCAGAGAATAAATAGTCTTTAAAAAGACTGTTGGGGCTTCCTAACCTAACTCCTAACTTCTAACTCCTTGCTGCACATACTACACTAGCTAACACTGTCTCTCTCTTCTCCTTCCAAAAGCACAATGAGGCTGGTGCTGCAGGTCCCTACCTTATGTAAAGTAAGGTCACATGTTACTGCCAGCCAATCACTGCTGGGGAGGTATAGGGGCTGGTACATCACAGCAGGCGTTCCCACAGCCTTCCCTTTCATGCTGATTGGCTGAAAAAAGCGGGCATTTCAAACGGGCAGTGACTCACGGATATTCACGAGTCCGCGCTGCCTCAGTATCACGAGCCGAGCCGAAGCGGGCAATATTCGTGCGAATCACGAATATTGCCGCTTCGATTCGCTCATCACTATTAGTTATCAATTATATTTTGTATACAGGGCTACCATTGAAACCCAGTTTTAAGATGAGGGCAACGTGTTCTAAACAGTCACCTTAGCTACAAAGATAATGGAGCATATTCATACACAACTTGTTAACTTAGACTAGGCAGTCTAAATATGCATTAGATTGTACACAGTAACCATCCATCCATCATCAGCCAGACACTTTTGGCTAACTAACCACCACCTAATGGTTGGCTTATTTTGTACCATAATGTGTGCACTTTTGAAATATAGTGGGGCATTTTAAGCCTTGCTCCTTACCAGTAATCGATGACATGTTCCCTCTAAGACATGCCCTTTCTATTGAGGCCCAAATGGTGTCTAAAATACATAATAAATGTGGTGCAATACATGTACACCAGTTGTTTGGTGTAAAGTGAGTCAGTATTGAGTCAGTATTAGCATGGTGAATCTTTCCCTATGTGTTTTCAATTATTTAGATGTAAATCTGTAATGCAGTATTAACAGCAGGGTTTCCTGTAACCATAAGACAAGGTTAAAGAGAGTCTATCACCTGTTTTTCACCAATATAACTAAGAGCACTGCCCCACAGAAGATTGCAGACACATCCCAGACATACCTGTGTGCACTGTGTGTCTGTATTACATGTCCAGGAAAAGCACTTTTATTCTGCAGGAAAACAGTTCCCAAGTGCCCTGCTCTGCTGCTGCAAGTGCTCAAAGCAAACCAGACTGAAGAGGGGAGGGCTGCTTTAGCTGCTTATATCTTGGGATTGGTAGCAGATAGAAAAATGGTTCTGACCTTCTTTGAAAGCTAGCATTCCAAGCTTTCAAATGATACCATCATCAGAAGATATAGCTGTTAAAAATCGAGTCAGGAGAGAAAGCTGTTTTTAGTTTCACTTTCAGCTAGGCACTTGGAAGTTTTTTTCCAGCAAAATAAAAGGGTTTTTCCTGGACATGGAATACAGACACAAAGTGCACACAGGTATGTCTGGGATGTGTCTGCAATCTTCTGTGGGGCACTGCTCTTAGTTATATAGGTGAAAAACAGATGAAAGACTCCCTTTAAATGCTGGAAGAAATGGAGGAGCATGCTGCCGTTCCTTTATTAATTAGTTAATATAGAAATCTAAAAACAAAGTTTAAAATTATGTAAATGAGTAAAAATGCCCCTTCCTGAAATATAAAGTAAAAGCTATAAAATCTGAAATACAATTGACTGAAAACACCAGTCATCCATCCATCCAGTGATCCTATGTCATAGATGCATTCTACATGGAAGTCATAGATCTCATGATATAATGCATCTTCGTCAATGGCAATGTAAGGAAGCACAAATCCACAAAATGTTTTTCTTACGCGCAGTCTTCTTTCCCTGCTACAGTTTTGCCTGTGCAGCTGCAAATCAGATATGAGCTAAGGAAATGAGACATGCATGGACATGTTGACATATTTGGTATCTGTATACCTAGGAGAAACAGTGGAAATATTTCTGGGATTTAGTTTTGTTGGTTGAACTGATTACATGGCTACAAATTTCCTAAATAGGAAATCAAATATATTGGTTCAGTTTCTGAACTAGCTTTATCTGTCTTCTTTCGAAAACACCTGAAAGATGAATTAAGGTAGACTAACATATAAAAAAGAGAAAAAATGTCTTTCTAAAAGGGAGAATGTCAGGATAGGGTCAAGAAAAGTGTTCCGTTACTGGTATAATGAATATTTTATGATATTACTAATACATTTATCACTTCATCTGATACAGTCAATAAAATGACTTCTCAGCATTGTTCTTCCCCAATACAAATACAAGTCAAAAGAGATTTTCCATTTTCCTTTTGCAATAAAAACTCTTCAGTTGTACTTAATGTTCCCTTAGTCCTTGAAATTTGAATGCGGTGCTTACAACTTACAACTTCCTATAGCTAAAACCATCATATAACACTTCTTGTATACTAAATCTACATAAAGCAAAAGCAGCAGTAGAATAATAAAATCCTTAGAATCCATGTAATCAACAACCGCTCCTTTTCATAATAATAGAAACGCAGAAGTACAAGGAACTGTGCATAACATGTTTTGATAAAATAAGTAGATAAATATATTAAAAAAAAGGAAAAAATTGCTGCACATCTGATGAAAAAAGTGGTGACCTTTATATACCCATATGGGTGATATAAGACTATATTGGTTAATAAAGGACACCACTTTTTTCACTAACATCGGATGCACTGTGATTGTTTCCTTTTAATATTGTCGGATGATTTGTTTTTGTATAAAATAGATAAATAAAAAATTCCACGGCACTCCCAAAAAAATAGATCAAAAGTAGTGTTCTTTAATCACCAACGACGTTTCAGTACTCTTACAAGCAGTGAAAAGTCCCAGTAAGAGGACTGAAATGTCTCTGTCTGGTAATTAATGAACACTACTTTTGATCTACTTTTTTTGGGAATGCCGTGGAATTTTTTATATATCTATTGGATGTTGTATTGCCTCCGCAGCTAGAGTCACCCCGCCATCATTATACCGCAGTGCCGCTCACAACATTTGCTTTAGATAGATAGATAGATAGATAGATAGATGATAGATAGATAGATAGATAGATAGATAGATAGATAGATAAAAAGATAGGAGATGGATTGATTGATTGATATATATGAGATACATATATATGTAGATAGATAAAGTGTTTTTGTTCCAGGTTACAAAATATGGAAGAGGCGTTATGTACCCAAGTGAAAATAACATTATTGCTAGTTCTCATTTCTTATGGAAAAACACAAAAAGATATCTTCCGAAATAGAAGCCGCCTTTGAGAAGTGACAGTCTTTTCTGTTGCCGCCTGTTCAATACAAATCCAATTAACTTGGTGTATATGAAATGTGAGGAATATATTGTCACAAATAGACATCTTGCTCTTTCAATAAGCCTGTCTGTTAGAGTATACAGAATATGGTTACCTTTTCTTAGTGCAGTCAGGTCAGATCATGTCAATCGGCCCCTGACACGGAAGTGGTATATGCCTGTAGATGGTTTTCATACTCAAGCTGAGTGTAAAGATTCTAAAGATAGAGTACACTAGCCGTGAAAAACAAGAAAAATATGTGCCAACAATTCTCAGAAATGTGACCCAGCTCACCAATGCCATGCATTCGATCAATCAAAGAAATGCAGGGAAACTTTCAGTTAATATTCGTTGACCTTTTTTTTACATTTGAAAGGAAAAGTCTTTATAGTCTTCTGGAATTTTAAATATATTTACAGTCATACATATACATAATTATAGTAATATAGAAAGGGAGAATTATATTTCACTTAAAGGGAACCTGTTATGTTGAACATGGAAAAAGATCAATCTGCAGGCAGCATGTTATAGAGCGGGAGGCACTGAGCAGATTGATATAGCTTAATGGGAGAATATTCAGTATAACTTATATTTTATTCATTCATTGACAGCTATATCTGTATACTCAGTCATAGAGGGAAGACTGTCAATCACTGATAGGACCGCCTCCTTGATCAGGAACTTAAATGAATGAAATACAAGTTATACTGAATCTTTTCCCAAAAAGATACGAGATAGATAGACAGATACATAGATATGAGATAGATAGATAGATAGATAGATAGATAGATAGATAGATAGATAAACTACATTCTTGTAAGATCCCTTGGAAAAATAAGATATGTTGCCAAAATTAAACTGACTTAAAAGAACAAGCACAGTGCCATCCAATGGGTAGTACCAAGTAGAGGTGCAGCCCGGCAATTACCAGAATGGAAAGCCCTTGCAGGATTGTATTTTTCTTAGTCCATAAACATTCCTGTCATCACCCGCTTGTATCATTCATAATATATAATGATAAGTCGAGCACCTGGGTGCTCGGGTGCTCTGGCCGAGCACCTGGGCATAATGTAAGTCAATGGGACTAAACCAGGCACCCCCCGCTCGGAAGACCGGGGAGTGCCTGGTTTATAAAGGTCCCCTAAATTTAAAAAAATGCCCCAAATTTTCCAATAGCCCTTAAAAAGGCCAAACACCGAGTGGACCTGAGCGCCAGCATGCTCGGCCGAACAGCGAGTTCGGCTGAGCATGCTCGCTCATCACTAATAATATACATTATCACACAAAAACTAAATATGATCTGCATGGCTTTATGCCTATTTGGAAACAGATTATAAATGAGCACTTTTAATGTAAAGATATCATTGGTTATAAATGTTTCATATTAAAGGGGTTATTTTATTAAACCTGTTTTCCAGATATACTACTAGAGTATTCTGAGGTAAGATCC
This sequence comes from Rhinella marina, assembly GCA_900303285.1. NCBI lineage: Eukaryota > Metazoa > Chordata > Amphibia > Anura > Bufonidae > Rhinella > Rhinella marina. Next base: position 162,649 of record ONZH01003733.1, on the reverse strand, counting down.
CCATTCGAGACCCTCATTTATTCGCTAGAATGGAGAAAGGCTTCAAATAGCATCTTTGTCTCTTGATGACCCAGCAGGTCCATGGATTACAGAGATAGCCTATTCATTTTAACATAATACTTTAAGTCTCCTGTGGTGGCACTGCAGGAGAATTGAACACTTGCTACCAGAGTTGTAATTTGAAGCCACTCTTACCTATGGATTATAAATGGGGGTGTAAACTCAGAAATTAAAATCTTAGGGGGAGATTTATCAAACTGGTGTACAGGAGAACTAGCTTAGTTGCCCATAGCAACCAATCAGATTCCAACTTTCATTTTTCACAGGTGCTTTGGAAAATCTGATGGTGCTTTGGAATCTGATTGGTTGCTATGGGCAACTAAGGAACTTCTACTTTACACCAGTTTGATAAATTATCCCCCTTAATTTTTTTATATGGAAAAGTCCATTTAATGTTTAATTTTAATCCATTTGTCCAAAGATTTATTTAAGTAACTTTTAGTGGAAAATATAATTCATTGTTTTTACAGTTGTAAATTCCAAAAATGTTAAAACACTGAAATGCAAGATGAAATAACAATGTATTAGGACATCTGCAAATGATGTGGAAAGATTGGTACAAATGAGACATTCCATGAAATCTAAAACTAGGATGGAAGTACAATTTGTGCTGTAGTCAGTTTTTAGCCTTTGAATCCCGGCCAGAGCCTTGACTGATGCTTAAAAGCAAAGAATGGATACTTTGATAGATAGACTCCTCAGTGCTTAGCACTCCCTTGTTTGATGTAAGGTAAAAGTGCCTTCCAACAATTTAATGGCAACAAAACTATCCTCTGATCTTAAGAAAGTTGACTGATAGAGGCATACAATTCAAACTGTGCCATATATTTTAATGAGGAGTTTAAATGTAGTAATGAAATAATACAGAAGTACAGTTCCAGAATAAAAAAACATAACGCTTATTTTTTATTTGTAATGCAGAATCCTCTTCACCTGCAGCTCAGCATTGAAAATTCCCTAACTTCAAATGCCGATGTCACTCTCTCCATACTTACGATGAACAACTGGTACAACTATAGCATACTTCTATGCCAAGAAGACTGGAATATAACAGATTTCCTCATGCTAACACAAAATAATTCCAGATTTCACCTTGGATCAATTCTAAATATTACAGTAAACCTCACCCTGACAAATGACGTTATGAGCTACCTACAGTACAACCTAGAAAGTATAAAGGACACCACATCTACTATCGTTATGTTTGGTTGTGATATGGAAGATACAAGACGAATTTTTGAAACAACTGCTCAGTATGGAATAGTATTACCTGAATTTTATTGGATTTTTGGAGACTCTCAAAATGTTGATGAATTAAAGACTGAAGGATTGCCTTTGGGTCTGATTGCTCATGGAACAACTGCTGCTTCCTTTTTTGAACACTATGTGCAAGATGCAATGGAACTAATAGCCAGAGCAGTTGCCACAGCTACAATGGATCAACCAGAGTTGGCGCTTATTCCCAGCACAATGAACTGCATGAGCAGAGACAGCTTGAATCTTACATCTGGCCAATACTTATCCAGGTATGACTAAATAATGCATTATAGTAATCCCTATAGTACAGTAAATCACTCAACAGATATTAGAATTCATCTGGTATAAAATATGGAACAGAACCTACGAAGGGTGACATAACTTTAATTCCTGGCTGGCATTTAGGAGAAGTAAAGTACAACTAAGCCATGTTTGATTTCATTCAAACACATATATCATATTAAAATGGTCACTAACTTGTCACACAATTTAGCATTTATCAATTGTATAGGTGAATATAAGAAACTTTGTAACATATCATATGACAGAAATTGTCCTTTTTCTCCACACAAATATTCTCTGTCTAGAAAGATCAAAACATTCAGTACTTGTTGTCTCCCACTTCTTGATGCACTTTTACATTCCGCTGTCTCAGCAGCAATTTGGGCCTTCCTGGGACATCTTCATTTCTTAAAACAGATTAAGTAAATTATTCAGAGTGAATGTTCTTTCAGTAAATTGTTACGCTGGGTGAAGGATAGCTTAGCTTTCAATATAATAATATTAATCAAATGATTCCTATTAATTATACAAGCATTTTAAAATACAGCAAGGTGGTCAGGAACAATTTGTGAATTACTTCAGCAAATTCAGTTGAAAGAGGGTTATAGTGTGGCCCAGTTTCCAAAGGGAGGGGATCATGCATTTTTTGTGAAGTTTTACGATATTAAAGAAAATAGCTTTCCATCAGTCAGTGAATCAGTTCCACATAGTGACTGGTAGAATCCCAATCTGAATAAAATGTAGTCACTGCAGTAAGTTTCATTATCTAAAAGGTATAGAAATAATAAAGTCATTTAGAGGTACTGTAAGACGGAATGTATTCTGCATATCGCATCACACCTGGGTGCATTGTACTCATTTTGAGTACAATTGGTTTCAATTGGTCTTTATTAAAAAATGTGAACCCTTTCTCTGTTCACCCTTGAGATTCTTTAGTAGCATGCTCTGTGAGCTCAGCTGATGGCTCCTTTTCTCTGAACTCATTAACATTTATTATAGTTCAATTCTTATCTTACTGATAAAATGTGGCTTACTGTAAATAAGTGTTTTTAAGCAGTTAGCAATTCACAAAGCGAAAATATGATTCTCATTGCTAGGCAGAAGTTAACAGAAGTTAAAAATGGTTTTAAGCCCAAAATAAGTAAAATGCAATCATAAAAAATTGCCCCAGAGGTGTACATAGCCTTTTATTTAGTGTGATAGATTATGTAATAATCATCTTATACATTTTATTTTGACAGGTTTTTGACAAACACTTCTTTCAGTGGTGTAAGTGGACATATCAAAGTTAAAGATTCATCAATTATAAACTCAGAAAACCATTACTTTATCTGGAACTTACAACATGATCCAGTAGGTAATCCTATGTGGACTCGACTTGGAAGCTGGAAGGATGAAAAAATTATCATGGATTATGGACTGTGGCCAGACCAGGCTCAAAGGCACAAAAATCATTACCAACAACCAGCACGACTTCACCTTAGAGTTGTGACTTTAATTGAGCCACCATTTGTCTTTACAAGAAATGTAGATGGTGATGGTCAATGTCCAGCTGGCCAACTTTGCTTAGATCCCATGACTAACGATTCAGGAGTATTAGACAGTCTTTTTGAAAGTTTGCAAAGCGGTAATGACTCAGTACCAATCGAATACAAAAAGTGTTGTTATGGTTATTGCATTGATTTGTTGGAAAAATTGGCAGAAGATCTTAACTTTGACTTTGATTTATATATTGTTGGTGATGGAAAGTATGGAGCTTGGAAGAATGGTCATTGGACAGGACTTGTGGGAGATCTTCTCAGTGGTGCTGCCCACATGGCTGTGACCTCATTTAGTATTAACACAGCTAGAAGCCAAGTCATTGATTTTACAAGTCCTTTCTTTTCGACAAGTCTAGGTATCTTAGTAAGGAGTAAAGATACAGCTGCACCAATTGGAGCTTTTATGTGGCCACTTCATTGGACAATGTGGCTGGGGATTTTTGTATCTCTTCATGTTACTGCAGTATTTCTAACACTTTATGAGTGGAAAAGCCCCTTTGGTATGACCCCCAATGGTCGAAACCGCAGCAAAGTTTTTTCCTTCTCTTCTGCACTAAATGTGTGTTATGCCATATTATTTGGCAGGACAGCTGCTATCAAAACACCTAAATGCTGGACCGGGAGATTTCTAATGAATCTGTGGGCTATATTTTGTTTGTTTTGTCTGTCAACATATACTGCTAATTTGGCAGCTGTCATGGTGGGGGAAAAAATTTATGAAGAGCTTTCTGGAATACACGACCCTAAGGTAGGTCAAACTTAATATAGTTGTATTATTTATAGCTGGCCGGATGCTGTGTAGGTTTTATAGGCTTATGTGTAATTAAATACTTAGGATCATAGTGTGGTGGAATGGTTGTCAGTTAGTATGATCTATCATTGAAAAAGTAGGGATGTAATGCATTTTTAATAAGTGCTCCACTGCTTAACACTCTTATTATGCAAATATTGAATGTTGTCACTGGCAGTAACATGGAAGACATATGCATTTTTGATAGCCTTCTCTTCAGTAACTATGATTAAATTTCCCACTTTCTCATGAAAAATGCAATTTCTACTTTTATCTTGTCAGGTCTTGATTACTGTAACCTTTTCAGAATTTCCATTTCTCTGAAAGTGCAAGAAATACGTGTATGAAAGCTTTAAAGGAGGAAAGTATAGATATAGACACATTGGCCCAGATTTACTCATCTTAAAGATAGTGTTAGACAGTTTGTCTTGACCTGCACTATATTTATCATTGTGGCTCAGACTAGATGATAAATCTGGTGCAGGGATGGACACTTCTCTCTGTCTGTATACCAACTATTTGTTTACTTTCAGACAGATTTGTATGCCAGAATTGTGGCCTCCTCCTTCCTTTGAAATCCCACCCCTTTCTGCTAAACCCTGCCCATTGTTGAGCATATCGGAAAAAATGTAGAAACCCTAGATGCACCAAATTGTGCCAATTTATGCTACTTTTTAGACAGATTGTTGGCACAGACACATTAGTAAACCTTGCCCATTGTATGTATGACTGTGTACCATATACTTTTTTTCTTTAATTGCAGACCAATAATTGGTACAAGGTTTGAAAATCTAAGCAATAACTGTATATTGGTTTTATCTTTGGTAGTAACAACTATTAGTGTTTCTTTCCAGACATACAGTACAGACCAAAAGTTTGGACACACCTTCTCATTCAAAGAGTTTTCTGTACTTTCATGACTATGAAAATTGTAGATTCACACTGAAGGCATCAAAACTATGAAATAACACACGTGGAATCATATACTTAACAAAAAAAGTGTGAAACAACCTTTTGCTTTGATTACTGCTTTGCATACTCTTGGCATTCTCTTGATGAGCTTCAAGAGGTAGTCACCTGAAATGGTTTTCACTTCACAGGTGTGCCCTGTCAGGTTTAATAAGTGGGATTTCTTGCCTTATAAATGGGGTTGGGACCATGAGTTGTGTTGGGCAGAAGTCAGGTGGATACACAGCTGATAGTCCTACTGAATAGACTGTTAGAATTGTATTATTGTAAGAAAAAAGCAGCTAAGTAAAGAAAAACGAGTGGCCATTATTACTTTAAGAAATGAAGGTCAGTCAGTCTGCAAAATTAGGAAAACTTTGAAAGTGTCCCCAAGTGCAGTCGCAAAAACCATCAAGCGCTACAAAGAAACTGGCTCACATGAGGACCGCCCCAAGGAAGACCAAGAGTCACCTCTGCTGCAGAGGATAAGTTCATCCGAGTCACCAGCCTCAGAAATCGCAGGTTAACAGCAGCTCAGATTAGAGACCAGGTCAATGCCACACAGAGTTCTAGCAGCAGACACATCTCTACAACAACTGTTAAGAGGAGACTGTGTGCAGCAGGCCTTCATGGTAAAATAGCTGCTAGAAAACCACTGCTAAGGACAGGCAACAAGCAGAAGAGACTTGTTTGGGCTAAGGAACACAAGGAATGGACATTAGACCAGTGGAAATCTGTGCTTTGGTCTGATGAGTCCAAATTTGAGATCTTTGGTTCCAAGCACCGTGTCTTTGTGTGATGCAGAAAAGGTGAATGGATGGACTCTACATGCCTGGTTCCCCCCGTGAAGCATGGAGGAGGAGGTGTGATGGTGTGGGGGTGCTTTGCTGGTGACACTGTTGGGGATTTATTCCAAATTGAAGGCATACTGAACCAGCATGGCTACCACAGCATCTTGCAGCGGCATGCTATTCCATCCGGTTTGTATCCGGTTTGTGTTTAATTGGACCATCATTTATTTATCAACAGGACAATGACCCCAAACATACCTCCAGGCTGTGTAAGGGCTATTTGACCAAGAAGGAGAGTGATGGGGTGCTACGCCAGATGACCTGGCCTCCACAGTCACCAGACCTGAACCCAATCGAGATGGTTTGGGGTGAGCTGGACCGCAGAGTGGAGGCAAAAGGGCCAACAAGTGCTAAGCATCTCTGGGAACTCCTTCAAGACTGTTGGAATACCATTTCAGGTGACTACCTCTTGAAGCTCATCAAGAGAATGCCAAGAGTGTGCAAAGCAGTAATCAAAGCAAAAGGTGGCTACTTTGAAGAACCTAGAATATAAGACATATTTTTAGTTGTTTCACACTTTTTTGTTAAGAATATAATTCCACATGTGTTAATTCATAGTTTTGATGCCTTCAGTGTGAATCTACAATTTTCATAGTCATGAAAATACAGAAAACTTTTTGAATGAGAAGGTGTGTCCAAACTTTTGGTCTGTACTGTACATTACACGCCGAGATGTATATCACCATATCTCAATTAGGCCCTTGGAGAATGGCTGTAGACTTTAGTACCCTGTAGTACCCTGTATATAGTCAGTCTCCTAATGGATATACTGTACAACTACCAGTTTATCCATAGTGAACTCTATAGCTATTTAAAAAATATACAACCGAATTTCAAAGTAGAAGACTCTTTATCTACTTGCGTTTTTTTGTATAAATTCTTCAAATAAAGTGTTCATGAACCTGTCACTAGGATAGATCTAATAAAATAAGGACATCTTATCATAGGGGACACAATTACGTTCACTAAAAGCCCTTTCACATCCGTTGGAGGTACGTGAGATGTCCTACAAAACCTCTCAGCTAGTCAGCAGCTCTGAAAAGAGTTGGGTTGTGCAGTTTGACACTTGTTTATGAGTTGTTAAGTACACCGCACAGAATCCCTTAACTGTCTATGAGTTGAACCTATTATACAAGAGGAGTACTGTAGTCCAGCCAACGCTGCTCGCATTTCTGGGAAAAATATATGCAAATCAGCATGTCTTATGTCTACTGGCATAAGATAGGTTTGGTGTTCTTTTCTTTGTAGAAAAAAATCATTCCCAGAAACTTAAAAATATGCAAAGTAGCTTTTATTTATGAAAAAGCACTGATTAAACAGTTTGAGGCTACCACCAGGGGAAATCTTATTATGAAATCTTGTTATGAAAAAGCACTGATTAAACAGTTCAATGTTACTACCAGAGGAAAATCTTATCATAAAAAGCACTGATTGAACAGTTTTAGGCTACCACCAGAGAAATCTTCATTATGAAAAACCATTGATTGGGGAAAAAGGGGAAAATCGAATTATAAAAAAAAAACACTGAATCAGTTTTAGCCTTGAACTGATCAATCAGTGCTTTGTCCCAGTGTATTTGTTTTTCTCTGCTAACATTAAATTAAAAGTGATGGCATTTATATGACAAAAAATGAATCATGCCGTTCAGTTCTTGGCACCAGTTTATTGAAAGGATGCCATGGAACTAAAAAGAGTACAAAGATAAGTGACTGAACTGATAAGAGGAGTGGAGGATCATAGTTGTAAGGAAAGATTGTGAGATTTGTTTAATTTATTAAGAAGCACATGCCTCTTAATGAATCAGTCTATCTAATCAATCAATCTATACTAGTTTGGGTCTGGCGTAGTATTAAGCTATAACTTACTAAGGCGTGCTGTGCACCATAATGTACATCTTTTATGTGTGTATTTTCAAACACCACAAAAGTAGCTTTACAACATTGATAAATGTCCAGCATAGTAAATTTGCTGGCCTGAATGAGAAGGTTTTACTTACACTTAACATATTATAATGGAAAGCAATACATTACCTGTAGCTTCTATGCTCAGCTTCATTGCAGCTGTTATGTGCTTCTTCAACAGCATATCAATCTTCATTTTGTAGCATGCTTTTATAAGTACAGTGTAGGAGATTGATTAGTACACTTATAAATCTCTATTGCTAATCAACACAGTAGTAAATAAAATCATGTGGAAACCCAAGTAAAATCCTATACTATAACTTAATTTAAATGATTTCCAGAAATTGAATTTTAGCAGCTACTAAAGATTTTTAGGCAACAAAATATAGAAATGAGCAAGGGCATTCAGGAAATGTAACTTAATTAATTCCAATGGAGATAAGGGAATGTTTTGAGAATCTTTTCGTTTCAAGTTTTCACCTGAATCTACCTGAATCAAAGTGGTTCAAATTGCCTGGTGAATTCAAATATACCACCCTCTAGTCTCCTAAGACCCAGAATTTTTATGAAAACATGTTATCTCGTTTTGTTATTTTTTTTAATCATTTTTTATGAATTTTTGCCTTTTCTCTCCCCACTCCCTCTCTTGAACGCAATGAAAGCAATAGTAAATAATGTCAGAGTGACACTTACATACATAGCAATGGGTGTTTGTCTGTGTTAACATGTTTAAAACCACACTGCGCCATTGTATGTGTTATGCTTTTTCATATTCCAAAGCCCCTAAAAATTATCCCTTATGAGCAGCAGATGGTGTTTAAACACACCCAGTGTTTAAAAAACAGTAGCTACCGTAGTTGGGGGAGCAAACATCCAAAAATGATGCCTTGATGGGGTAAGAATGCCTGCCCATATGACACGCACAAGTTCTGCTTGTCAGAAGAAACAGTGGCTTGTTGGGATCAAGCCTCCAAAAATGATGTCTTAACAGGGGCAGAATGCACACACAAGTGTTAACTGTCAGTTAAGAAAAAGTGACTCGTTCTGAATGAGCCTAGAAACATTCTCTGTTAGCTGTTTGTCTGCTGTTGTGCCCTGCTGCATGAGCATCAGCATCTGTTCTAAGCCGCAGTTGTCCTTACTGACAAACTTTGTGGCCTTTTTGAAGGGCTTCATCACCCTGGGCATCTCAGATGAGTTACCATTGCCTGACCTTAAAACAAGACATGTTGAGGTGGTCTGGTGCTTGACAAAATCATTCACAGCTGTCTTCTCACTCTACAGGACAGTCTCCTGGACATTGCTAGCACCCTACTCAAGCCAGTGTACTTTTTAAAAAAGCGTTACATAACTAGATTAATTACGTGCACCATACAGGGAGCATGTGTTGTTTCCTCCAGGTTCAGTGCGGCCACTATGCTGCGGCCATTGTCGTTTACTACCTTGCCCAGTCAGCGGGATTTATGTTTCTTTATATACTTTAGCAACTGCTTGCCAGTGTTGCTTCTCTCGCCCAGGCCTATCCAACACCTCATGGGACCACTTGACTTGAAACATGTGATGGAAAGGAGAGGGAGTGGGTGCACTTATACACTTACATTGCTATTTTTGCGATCCACAGCAACACTTGAACTGTCTGGAGATGCCTTGTCCCAGATTTCAGTTTACTATTTCCTGGGTTTTCATTCATAGATTTGAAACAGTTCCCTCTTGATTGTCAAATACACGTTTTACACTTACTTTGCTATTTTTGCAACCCACACCAATACTTGAACTGTCTGGAGATGCCCTGTCCCAGATTTTAGTCTACTATTCCCTGGGTTTTCACTAATAGATTTAAAACGGTATGCTCTGGATTGTAAAATATGCATTGTACACTTGTATTGCTATTTTCGCAAGTCACATTGACGCTTAAACTGCATGGAGATGCGCTGTGTAGAGATGAGCGAAATTACCAAAAATTTGATTCGGCTGCTTCGCCGAATTTCACAATTTCACTGCCCCTCCATCCCAAAATGGCCGCAGCAGCCATCTTGAGGTGAGTTTGTTCAGCTCAACACTAGCACTGTCCAAGATTTTGGACTACTATTTCAGATGTTTTCACTCAGAGATTTAAAATGGTACCCTCTGGATTGTAAAACACATGTTGTACACTTATATTGCAATTTTTGCAACCCTTGCAACCCAACACTTGAACTGTCTGGAAATGCTCTGACCCAGATTTCAGTCTACTATTTCCAGTGTTTTCACTAATTTTTAAATTGGTACTTTCTGGATTGTAAAGCATGTGTTGTACTGTTTTATTCAGTTTGTTGCCACCACACCGACAGTTGATCTGTGTAGGGAAGTCAGTTTGATTTCTGTGTACAGTGTAATTTATGTTCAGTTTTGCTGGTAGAAAAATGGTGCTATACTGCAACACAGGCGAATATGATGCACTGCATAAAAAATATACACTAATTGCACTGTCTGTCACACCCAGCAAGGGTAAATATAATTTGTTTTCATAATTTTCACAGTTTTTCTTGAATATTTTTTTAAAAATATTATATCCATCAACTAATGGCACAAAATAAAGGTCTAAGATGCCCCATGAAAAATAATATCAAATACATGTAGGCTGGCTCAGAAATTAATCAGTTATTTGCAGTTAGATAGGCCCATTGCTACAACTAAAAAAAATGGCCTGGTAAGGAAGGGGTATAAACACTCCAGTAATGAAGCAGTTAAACAGTGATAAGGGAGTGTCACTTAATGTCAAACAGAATTCAGAATGGAATATAGTGACTTTAATGTTCAAGGAGTAATTCTGGGAGCGTCAGTTTCCATTGTATGCGGACAGCAGCCTTGGGGGCCTTCCTGCATACAACCTCCCTGCCTCTATGTCCTGTATACTCGTATAATATCCCATAGAGCCAGACAGTGCCACAGAGTGATAAACGGTGTCTATTGAGTACCATATTTTGCTGACATAGAGCACAACAGTTCCTAAATACAGCAGAGCCAAGTGGAGCCATAAATGTCCACGTAGTGTGCAAAAAATAGCAAAAACTGCCCAGAGTGACATAGTCATAAAGTCACACACAGTGCCCTATTACAACAGCCAAGACCTGGAGTGAACACCCTTTTCCCAAATCAAGCCAATATTGCCCAAATAGTTCCAAAAATTATGTTGAGTAACATAGCCTTATAGTGCCTACATTGTGTCATACGCTGCGTGCAGAGTACCAAAAAGTGCCCCATACTCTGACAACAGTCTTATTAGTTCTTTTAATATAATGCCAATATGAACATCAAAGGGTTTATCCAGGATTTAAAAATCATTGGCTTATCTTTTGAAAAGCCATCAATATTTGACCAGTTTGGGTCCAACTTTTGGCACCACAGGTGTTGTTCAAAGGGACCGCTGGACACACGTGAGTACTGTGGTCTCTTGTTTCTTTTAATTTCTCCACAGTGCATATTGTTGCACACTTTGTAGCAGCTGTGCTGAGTATTGCAGTATTGTAGAGTACTGTGCAGTGCAGGCCTAAGTACACAATGAAGAGGCAGCTGTAGGCCAGTAGTTAGCACAAAGGTTCAGTGATTAGGGCTGTTGCTTTATGGTGCTGGGTCCAGGATTCAAGGGTGACACCTGCATGGAGTTTATATGTTCTCCCCATATTTTCTTGGGTTTCTTCCTGGTACTTTGGTTTCCTCTCACATTATAAAAACATACTTATAGGTTAATTTAGACCTGAGATTGTGAACCCAGATGGGAATAGGTACCAATTTAAAGAATTCTGACAAAAAAATGTATTCTCTGACCTGCTAGAAAGGTACATAATCTAAACTGTAGTGAATTTCATCTTCTTACCATTGTCTGCATTTGTGAGCTATCCTCTCCCTTCTGCTCCTCAGCGGTGTCACGTCACCAGCAATCAGACTTTCCAAATAACATAGCATCTTATGTGTGGACAGGAAGTCAGTTTCTCTATGTATTTCTATGGGAGCCTCAATGTCAGAAGTAACTGACTTCCTGTCCAGTGTCAGTTGGAGATCAGAGTTGGTCACATGACACAGCTGAGGATCAGAAGAGAGGTTGTAACTCACAAATATAGACACTAATGAGAAGATTACATTCACTATAGATCACATCATGCACCTTTCTAAAAGGTCAGAGAATGCATTTTTTTTGCGGTAGTTCTTTTTTAAGTGATGACTAGAGATGAGCGAACATGCTCGTCCGAGCTTGGTGCTTGTTCGAGCATTAGGGTACTCGTAACTGCTCGATGCTCGGACGAGTATCTCGCCATGCTCGAGGAAATGGCAACTTCCGCATCGTGCTTTTTTGGCGCCTAAAAACACAGCCAATCACAAGCCAGGAGACTCTGCGTACCACCCAGCATCACGTGGGGCCCTTACATGTCGATAGCAGGGGTTGGCTGGCCTGATCAGGTGACCCTGGAATATACTACCGACTGGCCGCGGTGCTCGTCTCAGATGCCGTCTGGATGTCGTTAGGGATAGAGCTGCTGCCTTTCAGGGACAGTGTTAGGGCCTGAATTTAGTTCTCAGTTAGGCAGGGATCACCCACAAAGAACCCCTTCTAAGGGCTAGAAGACATTTTATTTATTTTTTTTTTTGTCACTTGGCTGGCTGGCACTAGTAGTGCAGCTATCGCCATATCTAACCCTGTTTTTTTTTTTGTTCTATCTCAGTGATACAAATCCATTGCACACAGCACGGTGGAACCATTCTGTGTGTCACAGTTCAGCACTGACTCACTCCAATCCATATATACTGTCCAGGTGACACTTTCTGTACGTCACACAATACAACCAAGTCATTTGCTACCAATATCATCTACCGCTTGATCCAGAAAATTATCTGTGTGACATTTGTCTGGGTCACAGACTAAATAGCCACCGTTAACAGGGTGTCAGTCAGTTCTACCATATTTCATGCACGTCACGTTCCCAAAGAAACAAAATATAAAAAAAAAAATTATTATTTCAGTTGTTTTAGCTCAGTGATACAAATCCATTTTACTCAGCTGCGTGTAACCTTTCTGTGTGTCACAGTTCAACACATTCGCTCCCATCCGTATATACTGTCCAGGTGACACTTTCTGTACGTCACACAATACAACCAAGTCATTTGCTACCGATATCATCTACCGCTTGATCCAGAAAACTCTGTGCGACATTTCTCTGGGTCGCAGACTAAATAGCCACCGTTAACAGGGTGTCAGTCAGTCCTACCATAGTTCCTGCACGTTACGTTCCCAGAAAAAACAAAATTGTAAAAAAAATATATAAAAACAAATTTAAAAAAAAAATATTTTTTCAGTTGTTTTAGCTCAGTGATACAAATCCATTTTACTCAGCTTTGTGTAACCTTTCTGTTTGTCACAGTTCAGCACATTCGCTCCCATCCGTATATACTGTCCAGGTGACACTTTCTGTACGTCACACAATACAACCAAGTCATTTGCTACCGATATCATCTACCGCTTGATCCAGAAAACTCTCTGTGCGACATTTCTCTGGGTCGCAGACTAAATAGCCACCGTTAACAGGGTGTCAGTCAGTCCTACCATAGTTCCTGCACGTTACGTTCCCAAAAAAACAAAATTGTAAAAAAAATATAAAAAAACAAATATAAAAAAAAAATATTTTTTCAGTTGTTTTAGCTCAGTGATACAAATCCATTTTACTCAGCTTTGTGTAACCTTTCTGTGTGTCACAGTTCAGCACATTCGCTCCCATCCGTATATACTGTCCAGGTGACACTTTCTGTACGTCACACAATACAACCAAGTCATTTGCTACCGATATCATCTACCGCTTGATCCAGAAAACTCTCTGTGCGACATTTCTCTGGGTCGCAGACTAAATAGCCACCGTTAACAGGGTGTCAGTCAGTCCTACCATAGTTCCTGCACGTTACGTTCCCAAAAAAACAAAATTGTAAAAAAAATATATAAAAACAAATATAAAAAAAAAATATTTTTTCAGTTGTTTTAGCTCAGTGATACAAATCCATTTTACTCAGCTTTGTGTAACCTTTCTGTGTGTCACAGTTCAGCACATTCGCTCCCATCCGTATATACTGTCCAGGTGACACTTTCTGTACGTCACACAGTACAACCAAGTCATTTGCGACCGATATCATCTACCGCTTGATCCAGAAAACTCTCTGTGCGACATTTCTCTGGGTCGCAGACTAAATAGCCACCGTTAACAGGGTGTCAGTCAGTCCTACCATAGTTCCTGCACGTTACGTTCCCAAAAAAACTAAATTGTAAACAAAATATAAAAAAACAAATATAAAAAAAAAAATATTTTTTCAGTTGTTTTAGCTCAGTGATACAAATACATTTGACTCAGCTTTGTGTAAACTTTCTGTGTGTCAAAGTTCAGCACATTCGCTCCCATCCGTATATACTGTCCAGGTGACACTTTCTGTACGTCACACAATACAACCAAGTCATTTGCTACCAATATCATCTACCGCTTGATCCAGAAAACTCTCTGTGCGACCTTTCTCTGGGTTGCAGACTAAATAGCCACCGTTAACAGGGTGTCAGTCAGTTCTACCATATTTCCTGCACGTCATGTTCCCAAAAAAACAAAATATAAAAAAAAAAATTATTATTTCAGTTGTTTTAGCTCAGTGATACAAATCCATTTTACTCAGCTTTGTGTAAACTTTCTGTGTGTCAAAGTTCAGCACATTCGCTCCCATCCGTATATACTGTCCAGGTGACACTTTCTGTACGTCACACAATACAACCAAGTCATTTGCTACCAATATCATCTACCGCTTGATCCAGAAAACTCTCTGTGCGACATTTCTCTGGGTCGCAGACTAAATAGCCACCGTTAACAGGGTGTCAGTCAGTCCTACCATAGTTCCTGCACGTTACGTTCCCAAAAAAACTAAATTGTAAAACAAATAATATAAAATAACAAATATAAAAAAAAAATTATTTTTTCAGTTGTTTTAGCCCAGTGATACAAATCCATTTTACTCAGCTGTGTGTAACCTTTCTGTGTGTCACAGTTCAGCACACTCGCTCCCATCCGTATATACTGTCCAGGTGACACTTTCTGTACGTCACTTAATTCTACCAGACTGAACAAGTTTGTGGGTTTCAGTACACCAGGCCCATTTAATTTTTTTTTTAAATCATACACTTATATACAAACAATGTTGAACCCCAGGGCTAAGGGTCGAGGACGAGGGCGTGGGCGTGGGCATTCAATTACTGCAGGGGGCAGAGGCCGTGGTCCTGGGCAGGGTGAGACAGTACCTGCTGATGAGGGAGCTGTGGAACGCCGCAGAGTTACACTCCCTAGCTTCATGTCTCAACTTACAGGGACACGTGGTAGAGGACTGTTGAAACCACAACAGTGCGAACAGCTGATCTCGTGGATTGCGGACAATGCTTCAAGTAATTTGTCCACCAGTCAGTCTTCCACGCAATCCACCCACGTTACCCAAGGGAGCACTCCTCTGGCTCCTCCACCTCAACCTCCATCCCCCCAGTCTGCCCCCTCCCAGGAAAATTTGGAAAGTGATCCGGCATACTCTCAGGAACTGTTTTCTGGACCCTTCCCAGAGTCACAAACCACTTCTCAGGTTGCTGCTGACCTCGTTCCCGATGCCCAAGTTTTCCAACTGTCGCAGTCTGTGGGTAATGATGATGACAATGTTGAGTTAGTGGAAGAAGTTTGTAAAGAGGTGTCAGACGATGAGGAGACACGGTTGTCAGACAGTGGTGAAGTTGTTGTTAGGGGAGGAATTCCGAGGGGGGAGCAGACTGAGGAATCGGAGGATGACGAGGTGACTGACCCAAGCTGGGTTGATATGCCGAGTGAAGACAGTGCTTCTTAGGCGGAGGCGAGTGCTGCACCAGAACAGGTTGTAAGAGGCAGTGGTGTGGCCAGAGGGAGAAGCAGGGCCAGAGCTGGTGCATCAGCAGCAACTGTTTCACGTAGTGAAGCTCCCGTGGCGAGGCCTAGATGTTCGCAAGTCTGGAGGTTCTTTAAAGAAAGTGAGGATGACCGACGGACTGTGGTGTGCAACCTGTGCCACACCAGGATCAGCAGGGGTGCCACACCACCACCAGCATGTGCAGGCATATGAGTGCTAAACACCCCACTCAATGGAACCAAGGCCGTTCACCACCTCCTGCGGGTCACACCACTGCTCCTTCCCCTGTGTCACTCGCTGCCTCTGCTAGTCAACCCCCTGCGTCACTCTCTGCCTCTGCTAGTCAACCCCCTGCCCAGGACCCCGGCACAAGCGCCTCCCGCTGGAAAACCACACCTTCGCCTCCACGATCCTCCACAGTGTCCACCAACGTGTCCCAGCGCAGCGTTCAGCTGTCTTTAAAGCAGACGCTGGAGCGCAAGAGGAAATACAGTTCCACCCACCCACATGCCCAAGCCCTCAACGTCCACATCTCCAAATTGCTTAGCCTGGAGATGCTGCCCTATAGGCTGGTAGAGACCGAGGCCTTTTGCAATCTCATGGCGGTGGCTGCCCCTCGGTATTCCGTCCCCAGCCGCCACTATTTTTCCCGATGTGCCGTCCCAGCCCTACACCAGCACGTGTCGGAGAACATCATCCGTGCCCTGACCAACGCTGTTTCTGAGAAGGTCCACCTAACCACGGACACGTGGACAAGTGCTGCCGGGCAGGGACACTATATCTCACTGACGGCACATTGGGTTAACTTGGTGGAGGCTGGGACCGAGAATGACCCTGGGGCCGCTCATGTACTGCCCACACCGAGGATTGCGGGGCCTACCTCGGTCACGGTCTCTCAGACGTACTATGCCTCCTCCTCCTCCTCCAACCCCTCCTCCTCCACCGAATTACCATCCGTGGGCACGGCGCCTTCAGTCGGTAGCTCTAGGCGCAGCAGCAGTGTCGTGGGTAAGCCAGCAGGCGGTGCTCAAACTGCTGAGCTTAGGTGACAAAAGGCACACTGCCCAAGAGCTGTTACAGGGCATCACGGTGCAGACCGATGTGTGGCTGGCACCGCTGAACCTCAAGCCAGGCATGGTTGTGTGTGACAACGGGCGTAACCTGGTGGCGGCTCTGCAACTCGGCAGACTGACACATGTGCCATGCCTGGCCCACGTGTTCAATCTAATAGTTCAGCGGTTCCTCAAGACATACCCCAATCTGTCTGATTTGCTCACCAAGGTGCGCCGCATCTGTGCGCATTTCCGCAAGTCGAGCACAGATGCTTCCACTCTCAGGGCAGCACAGCGCCGCCTACAACTGCCCGCTCACCGACTGTTGTGCGACGTGCCCACGAGATGGAATTCCACATTAAACATGTTATCCGGAGTTTACCAGCAGCGCAGAGCTATTGTAGACTGCCAGATGTCATCTTCCACCAGAACTGGTAGTCAGGTCTCTCAGATTCCTCAAGTCTACAATGAGGAGTGGACGTGGATGTCTGATATCTGCCAGGTGTTGAGCAACTTTGAGGAGTCAACACAGATGGTCAGCGGCGATGCCGCCATTATCAGCTTCACCATCCCGCTGCTTTGCCTGTTGAAAAAATCACTGCTCAGCATCAAGTCGGATGCTTTGCGCTTGTCACAAGAGACGGTGGAGGAAGATACGTCGCTTGATAGCCAGAGCACCCTCCGGTCTGTTTCTCAGCGCCTATCGGAGGAGGGGGATGAGGATGAGGAGGAAGAGGAGGAGAATGTCGGCGAGACAGTAGAGGGTACCAGTGCTCAGTCCTTAACTCTTGAGCGTGTATGGGCTGAAGAGGAGGACTTGGAGGAGGAGGAGGAGGAGGAGGAAATGGAGAGTCAGGTCAGTGAGGAGAGGGAATTCTTGCGTGTTGGGACTCTGGCGCACATGGCAGACTTCATGTTAGGCTGCCTATCCCGTGACCCTCGCGTTAGAAGAATTTTTTCCAACACCGATTACTGGGTGTTCACTCTCCTGGACCCACGGTACAAGCAGAACCTTTCCACTCTCATCCCTGCAGAGGAAAGGAGTATGAGAGTGAATAGGTATCAACAGGCCCTGGTGCACAAGCTGAAACAATTCTTCCCATCTGACGCCGCTAGCGGCAGAGGGCATGGTTCTGTGGGCCAAGTAGCGGGGGAGAGGAGGCGAGCAGGCAGCTTGTCCAGCACTGGCAGGGGAACGCTCTCCAAGGCCTTTGCCACTTTTATGTCACCCCAGCAAGACACTGTCACCTGTCCCTAGTCTAGGCAGAGTAGGGGGGAGCTGTACAGAAAGATGGTGAGGGAGTACCTAGCTGACCATACCAACGTCCGTAGCGATCACTCTGCTCCATACAACTACTGGGTTTCAAAGCTGGACACGTGGCCTGAACTGGCGCTGTACGCCTTGGAGGTGCTGGCCTGCCCTGCCGCTAGCGTGCTGTCAGAGCGGGTATTCAGTGCAGCTGGTGGCGTCATCACCGATAAGCGTACACGCCTGTCAACTGACAGCGCTGACAGGCTGACGCTTATTAAAATGAACAAAGCCTGGATTTCACCGGAATTCAAATCTCCTCCGGGGGAAAGCAGCTAAAGATTTAAATAACTTATGTATCCGATTCCTCTTCTCTACTCCTCTTCTCTACTCCTCCTCCTCCTCCATATCGTCTTTGCCTAACGCTGACCCAAAAAACGCCATTTTTTAGAGGTCCAACTGGCACTCTTTTAGCACAATTTTTCAGGAGGGCCCCGTACAGGCCCTTTCTTCAAACAATTTTTCAGGAGGGCCCCCTACAGGCCCTCTATTCAAACAATTTTTCAAGAGGTCCACCTACAGGCCCTCTATTCTAACAATTTTTCCAGAGTTCCACCTACAGGCCCTCTCTTCAAACAGTTTTTCAGGAGGGCCCCCTACAGGCCCTCTCTTCAAACAATTTTTCAGGAGGGCCCCCTACAGGCCCTCTATTCAAACAATTTTTCCAGAGGTCCACCTACAGGCCCTCTCTTCAAACAATTTTTCAGGAGGGCCCCCTACAGGCCCTCTATTCAAACAATTTTTCCAGAGGTCCACCTACAGGCCCTCTCTTCAAACAATTTTTCAGGAGGGCCCCCTACAGGCCCTCTATTCAAACAATTGTTCCAGAGGTCCACCTATAGGCCCTCTGTCCAAACAATTTTAACGGAGGTCCACCTACAGGCCCTCTCTCTCTCCAAACAATTGTTCCGGAGGTCCACCTACAGGCCCTCTCTCCAAACAATTTTTCCGGAGGTCCACCTATAGGCCCTCTCTCCAAACAATTGACGTCTTTTTCCTATCTTTCTCTCTCTCCAAACTATTTTTCCGGATAGCTGCCATATACGGTATTAAACTGAGAAGAATACGGAGAACACATGCTACACTTGATCAAGTTCATAATTTACGACTGTACCAGTTAAAGCAACAGTTTTCCCAAATCCAGTCCGGCTGTTGTCACCACCACACACGCTAGCCCAGGGGGCACTCCTCTGGCTCTTCCAGCGAAACCTCCTTGCCCCAGCCTGCCCCCCCACCTACAGGCCCACTCTACAAACAATTTAGCCGGATAGGGGACGTATCAGAAGTTGCACTCATGTTTGTTTTTGTTCTTCTTTTATCTGCCTCCTGACCTGTGATAGGCAGAGCATGGACACGTCCCCTCAGCTGCAGTGGGAAAAACACTCCCCTGGCCAGAGCAAGCTCTTTTTCCCTTTTCCGTGTTCGAAAAATCCATTAAATATAGGGTCCCAAGATAGGGGACGTATACGGTATTAAACTGAGAAGAATCGATACTGCAGCGGCTGATGCTAGAGCATTTCCAAATGCATTCCGGCTTTTGTCACCACCACACACGCTAGCCAAGGGGGCACTCCTTTGGCTCTTCCAGCGAAACCTCCTTGCCCCAACCTTCCCCCCCCACCTACAGGCCCACTCTACAAACAATTTAGCCGGATAGGGGACGTATCAGAAGTTGCACTCATGTTTGTTTTTGTTCTTCTTTTATCTGCCTCCTGACCTGTGATAGGCAGAGCATGGACACGTCCCCTTAGCTGCAGTGGGAAAAACACTCCCCTGGCCAGAGCAAGCTCTTTTTCCGTTTTCCGTGTTCGAAAAATCCATTAAATATAGGGTCCCAAGATAGGGGACGTATACGGTATTAAACTGAGAAGAATCGATACCATACGGGTTAAAGCAACAGTTTTCCCAAATCCAGTCTGGCTGTTATCACCACCACACACGCTAGCCCAGGGGGCACTCCTCTGGCTCTTCCAGCGAAACCTCCTTCCCCCCCACCTACATGCCCTCTCTCCAAACAATTTTCCCGGGTAGGGGACGTATTAGATATTGTACTGATTTTGAATTGCCTCCTGTGATAGATGGGAATTGAACCCGCATCAACTGCTTGGGAAGTAGCTATGCTCACCACTATACCACCAGCAGGCACAGCAACTGATAAGAACAGATACTAAACTTGATTTTAGCTGCAGTGCCAGCATGAGTAGTGGTGTCACCTGCAGGCGGTGATGGACCTTCGTTGCACCTAGTTGGGTGCTTCCCTAACATGTGATGGGCAGGTGCCTCGCCTTTCTTGGTCTGGGTGAGCACAATTGCCATGAGGGTAACCACCAGACTGTTGCCTGAGAATTTGGGGTAATGGTGGGATTAGGCAGCCTCAGAGGCATCCATGCATGCTGCCCCTGCTGTTTCCTGTCCATTTCCGAGGTGTTTCCATCATTTTCTGATGTTTCCAGGTTTTCACCCAGCCTTCCCTAGGCAGAGCCTTGGTCCCCCGCAAAAATGCTCGCGTCTCCCATTGACTTCAATGGGGTTTGTTATTCGAAACGAGCACCCGGGCATCGGGAAAAATTCGACTCGAATAACGAGCACCCGAGCATTTTAGTGCTCGCTCATCTCTAGTGATGACGTGTCTGTGGAATATGTTAGTGCTGTATAAATGAGTAAAATAATATGATGTATTCATTTACCTGAGCACTGAAGCCGTTCAGACAGCTATTGGAGGAATACCTGAAGGGATTGGATGAGAGGCTGCCACCCACCGATCTAATATTGGTGGCCTTTACTATGGACAACATTTCAATGTATGAATTTACTTCTCATCCAAAACATGGATCTTTTGGCAGTCAATATATAAATGAAATTAACTCCTGACATAATTTCAGTTTGCAGCCAATATGTATAGAGAAAATAACACCTTAATCTAATAAATTTGGGCAAATAATTTTCTACTGTAATTGAGTCATTTTTAAGTGAAGGAGTAAAGTATATTGAGAGATGAAACCTGTTATTTCCCAGAAAGTTTCAGTGTCAGGTATTATGAAAGTGACAGAAAGGCAATGCTAGGTAATAGAAAGTGATGTATGCCATGTCTCCATGTGATATTCTTGACATGGATGATATTATCCTTTCCAGTAAGTTTTACTTAATCTCGGCTTCCCTGTTCTCATATCCATTGGGTATAAAACTACTAAAATAACTTTAGGCTTGGTTTATTTTGTTCAGAGAATTGCATTACTTTTATCATTACTTCCAATTTGAAAACTCTTTACAAGATCAAAACAAACACAAGAAGCAACCAGAAAAAGACAACTCTAATGCTAAAATTTATCTCCAGAGCACGTAAACCTCCTTTGTCTTGCATTCTGTTGCTAGAATATATTAACATAATGAACAGTGAATTAAGAAATCAAATGCTTACATTTATGTTAATGAATTAGCGTTTTCATCAGTCTGGGTTGGGTCCTTAATGGTTCTTTAATCTTCAGCTTTGTCACCCCCTTCCCAACACTTATTAATATGATACTGAGTTCTGAGAAAGTGAAAATCAAAATCAATTAAATTGTGTATATTGGCTTAGCACTTTATCATTTCTTCAGGGATATAGTGAAGTTCTGAAAATTGTAAACAGAAGCGAATAACTAAACTTTCATGTGATGAAATTGATTTAGTGAAATTGGGTTTCAACAGTATAGTCACAGCAGAGAGGCTACGCTATTAGGTCTGGAAGGCAACGTCAAGCCTTTTGTCTGGAAACATTTCTGATAAATGCCCATAAAACCCTAAGGCAGAATCTATTTTCTTTACTTTAGGAAAGAAATATGCAGTCTTCAGGCTATACCTTGTATGGAATAGATCCCACCAAAAAGCTGAAGAATAAAGGAACACATTATAATTAGAGATGAGCGAACAAGTTTAGAACAAGAAACACTGATAGATTGTCATTTATAGTTTTAGAGCCTGTAAATTGCAAGCTGAACCATATTTTCATGTTTATTATGAGCATTTTAGCTTTTTACCCTTTCCCTTTAATATTGCTGCCCATATCTCAGAAGCAAAGTAGAATGTTACCGACCTACATTTCTCTTCATCAAACTGGTACATCGTCATTATTTTAAATTGTCTTTGCTGTTACATCTATTTTCTTTGTATATAGTTTGTGGAGGAAAAGATGTGTGTACATTAAGCACATGCTAAATATATATGCTGGTAATTGTATGCTATTTACTACCCTAAGAAGAGTGTGCTAACTAGATATTTTATAGAGGCAACATACTGCTTATGAATGTATTGTGTTTATAGATGATTGTTCTTTATGCTGGTACTAAATTGTTTTACCTGACATGTGTTTGTCCTCTTGTTCATAATGGGGTCAACTGGGCAAACCACTGTAAACAGTTGACGAGCCATGAATTTGGATGGTACATTGCAGCATAAATAAACTGGAACACAGTGGGGCTTATTTACCAGGGAAGGACTGGCCATAGACCCTACAGGGAAATTTCCTGGTAGGCCGATGCTCAGGGGCAGGAAGTGTGTGTGTGTGTGTGGGGGGGGGGTTTGAGGCTCATGGCTGCCGGCTGGGTAAATAACGATTTGATGCTCTCAGTATTAATTAATGCAGAGAGCATCATGTAATTATGCAACTGGCCAATGGCCGCAGGTGCCGTCCTGAACTTAACATTATGGAGGCGGTATTTTGTGCTGCACTGTAGTATTGTAGTATTAGTATTGCAGGCCCTGCCTACTTCTATCGTCACTGCCTACTTGTGTTGCCTCTTTCTCTGTCAATTTGGAGCTGCCTACAGCATGAGGCCACTTTTACATTTTTTCCAGGGCCACTTTAAGTTCCCTGTCATTTACTAATGCTAGTACTATGTAATTATAATATAGCTTGTGCTTTTCATCTCCTTTGTACCTGTAGACTGGATTCCTACACAACTATCCGAACTCTGTTCTTTCAGTTATACTCTCCTTGTACAACAATGATGAAACTTTTGACACATTATAATAATAGAAAAAACACCTGTCGTGATTTGGCAGAATAAATGCCATAAAAACATAGGGTTTAATTTATCTATGATATCTCCTGTACTACTGGAGGATGTGCTTAATTTATGACCACATCATAAATTGGGTGCATCCCCCAGGCAGTCCGTGCACCTAGACTGAAATCTACAGCAGCTCAGAACTGCTAAAGATTTCAGTCTTTTACACCAGAAAACAGGCATAAAAGAAAATTAATTTGAAGGTCTAATTATGCCAATAAGTGGGTCAGGTTCAGAGATAACTCTGACTTCATTGTGTTATGTGTATAGACATACATTATACTTAGGGATGAGCGAATCGACTTCGGATGAAATATCCAAAGTCTATTTGCAAAAAACTTTGTTCTAATACTATATGCAGCTGGAGCTCTGTACAGTATTAAAATGTATTGGCTCCGATGGAACCGAAGCCGAGTTCTGGAAATGGTTTTTTATAGTGATAAGGATGGCTCTCAAGGGGAGCCTTAAAGTTTGTTTCTCTGCTCCAAATTAAAAAGGACTTTTCACCGTTCCTGACATTACTGTTTTAATAGCTTAATGCATTCCCCATGTAACAACAATTCTGGAGCATCTATTCTTATGTCTGTATGTTGTGCCATTATTATTTGCACTAGAAGTTATATGTGAATTGCTATTAGACTTCAGTAAGGGTACAGAGGGGAGGTAACAAGTTGGGGGTGTGTACCTGCACAGTCTGAACATGGCAGCACTGATTAGATAGAGTGAGTCTGTGCAGGGACACACCTCCAACTGGTTACCTCCCCTCTGTTCCCTTACTGAAGGCAAATAGCAATTTGTTCATAACTTCTAGTGCAAATAATAAAGGAATGGCACAACATAGAGACTTAAGAATAGATGTTCCAGAATTGTTAGTACATGGGGAATGCATGAAGCTATTAAAATAGGCATGTCAGCAGTGGTGAAAGGTCCTCTTTAAAGTAATCCTAGGATTTTACATGCATGGAAGAAACAACACTAACACCTGGTAGGGTCAAAAAGGTTCTCATTTATTAGAGGAGGATACAAAGGTTATATACCCCAGGGAGGTGTCCCGTTTAGTTCTTTCCAACCCTACCGCTGCTTTCTGGATGGTACAAAGCACTTAAGGCTTGTTCTACACCGAAAATCTTAATAACCTCTGGCATCACGTCACCTGTAAAGTGAACACCTGTGTCACCTTCAATGGTCTCTGGTACCTCGTACCTGCATACAACTTCGGCCATAATCTTCTTTGCTGTGGTCTAGGCTGTGACCTTAGCTACCGGGTATACTTCTGGCCATCCTGAAAACAAGTCATCACACATCTATGCATACTTATACACATCCACCTTGGGTAGTTGAACGTAGTCTGCAAGCGTTGAAACGGATACAAGGGGTCAAGTGTGTTTCTGGGGTACCTTAACCACCTGACCCATGTTGTTCGGGGCACAAGTCATATATCTTTGAGTATATCTGGCTGCTACAGTGCTGAACCCTGGGGCGTACCATGCGCTATGTACTAAATCACACAGCAGTTTTTGACTGGTGCATCACTCCATGGGTTGCCTGTGCCATCGTGGGTTAGAGGGACCTGGGAAGGCAGAGTTTTTCTTGAAACGGTATTAGTCCCTTCTTTGCAGTCCCCCCTTTTTGACACCCAATGGTCCCTTTCCTCCTTCCCCACCTGGTTCTGTAAGGTCTTAAGAACTTCCAGGGAGACAGGAGGAGGACCTGAGCTGTGGCCACTAAGGCAGGGGTCTGCCTAGGCAATTTGGCAGCCATTTTTGCCACCTGATCTGCCTTGGCTTTTCCCTTCGCCTCCTCTGTGTCTGTTTCACAGTGAACTTTCGTTCTTATCACTGCCACTCAAGTTGGCAACATGAGGGCTTCCATCAGAGACCTCACCGCTTCCCAATTTTTGATGGATTTACGTGAAGGGGTCATGATGTCTCTGGCTTTCCAAATGGGCCCATTGTCATGGGCTCAAAGGCATACCTGGAATCAGTGTAAATGTTGGCTGTTTTTCCCTCTGCATATCTGCAAACCATCTCCAGAGTCTCTGGCCTCTCTTCTTGGGCTGACACGTGGTGGTAAGGACTCTGCATTTTAGAGTGTCATGTTTTGTCACCACTACCCAACCTGCGTAGCACCTGCCGTCCTGGCCATACCTTGATCCATCCACAAAGAGCACATGATCTGAATTATTTAATGGCTGACTTACCATATCCCACTGACTCTTGTGAAATCACCTGCAAACAGTCATGAGGTGCCCTAACTCTTCCTACTCCCCTTGCTCCAGAGGCAACAGGGTTGATGGATTTAAAGTATTACACATTTGGATACTAACATTGTCAGGCAACAAAATGGAACACTGCATTCTCAAAAGGCGGGCATCAAAAAGATTTTTGGGTTATACCTGTGTGAGGATAAATGTAATATCATGAGGAGCAGGAACTGTCACTTTGTGGTTCAGAACTATCTCAGAGCTTGTACAACTGCTACAGCTCTGATGCAGAAAGGGGCACCTCTGGCCACGGGGTCAAGTTGGGCTGAATAATATGCCACTGGGCGTTGTTGCTGGCCATGCAGTTAGGTGAGGATAGCTGAGGCAGGGCCATTCACTTCTATACAATACAATCTAAATGTAATAATCTGATAGACCCAGAGTGGGGGAGCACAAAATTACTAGCTTTAGGGAATAAAAGGCATCTACTACTTAATCTGTAAAGTGGAAGGGGCTAGAGGACAAACAATCATAAAGAGGCTGCATTAAACTTGCATGTCCAAGGTCTGCAATAAGAAACGAGGCCCAAAAATGTCCTCAGTGCATTCACGTTTCTGGGCAAAGGGGTGTCCTCCACAGACTTCTTTCGTTCAGGGGTGAGATGTTTCACCCCAGAAAGGAATGCAGCAAACCTGAAATTTTGTTTTTGACACGTGCAGTCATGGTGACATGGCTGCAGTATACATACTGGACGAGTTCTGGGCTCCCTGTAGCAGCACCACCAAGGTATACTGTTTACCCTCATATGTGAAGGCAAACAAATACCAACTGTCTGGATGTATTGGTACTGAAAAGAAAACATCAGCCAAATTAATTACTGTGTAGTGGGGAGAGGTAGCGGAACCTGAGTCAACAAGGTGTGTGGATTGGACACAATGGGGGTGTTAAAAACTGTGGCTTCATTGACAGCACGTAGGTCTTGTACCACCAGGTACTGGATTGGTTTTGCCCTTCTTACTTTCCTTTTTCTCAGGGTAAAAAAGAGTGGTAGAAGGGGATACCATCTCCTTGATAACCCCCCTTTTTTCACAATGTCTCGGACTGTTTGAGATATGGCATCTGACTGTGCCATACTCAAGGGATACTGCAAGCAGGGCTTCCTTCTCATCTTCTGGGAGTACTGACACAAACATGGACCATGGAATTTTATCACTAACGGCTAACAAAGTTCTTGATCATTAAGGGCACCTGTTAGTTTCACAGTGCCATCCCCCCTGGTATGAGATGCTGGCACATACTTTTGCAAGCAAGTCTCTACCCAGGAGGCAACAGGGGACAGTATCACTGACCAGCAACCGGGCAAGCATTTCTTGGTTAAGGGCAAATCTAACATGGATGGGTTCTGTTAAAAGGGGAGTGTACTACTTTCCCATCCACTCCTCTGCTAGGACGGGTGTCCGTGGAGATTAAGTCAGGGGAGGACATGTTTGCTGTGCACAACTGGCTTGGCTGCTCCAGTATCAATTACAAACGGGACTTCTTCTTTATCATTCACGGATATCATTGGAGCCGGACTTTACTCTGCTAAAATGTTTGAGGGCACAGCCGATACTGGATTGCCTGTTTCCTAATCCTGGTCTAACTTTTTCCCTCCCCATCTGTCTTTGTGTTGTCCTCACTGCCTCCCCAGCCATCTCTAAAACATGGGTGTTTGCGAGGACAGTGATCCAGGCTCGGTCAACACAAAATAGAATCTATTTGGTGTGGTCGAGGAGTACCACATACAGCATAACTCTCTCCAATCTGGGTTCCAGGTCCTGCAGATGCTGAAGGTCCAATCCCCAGGACCATTATAAGGTGGAAGACTTACTTTTTCCTTTCTCTGTTTGGGAGGTGGTTTATCATGATAACATTCATAATAATACTTGACACTTTCTCTGTCTCTCTACACCTCCTCTATACATTTTCCGCGAGATACTCACAATTGTACTCCTGTGAGCTTGTTATCTTTCAAGCACCCTTTATTTTCCCTACATGCTTTTTCTCACTACTCTGGATTCAGTTTACCATCAGGGTGCATCTCTATAGCTTCCATTAGCTTGCTGATGTTCTTCACTGCCTGTCTACATTCTTTCTTCCTTACTACTTCTGTGGCATCTTATGTCAAGTTACAGTTTACCACAGGTGAGACCATTTCCATCACAATCCCTTCCTTTTGTGATTCTAGCATGGGCAGGACACCCAGGACCAAGTACTTCACTTGACCTTGTATCAAATGCAGGACCTAACATCTTCACCTTGACCTCGAGTCCGGAACACCTACATCATCACAACAACCTGTTAGGAATCGAGATGAAGTTGCCTCCAAGTGCTGACTTAATCCTAGTAACAGAAAAAAACATAGAGCTTAAGTAATTTCAGCTAATTAAACAATAATAACTAATTATTGGTATGTGTATATCCTTCATTTACTAAGTTGAGTACTCTTTGTGGTTCTACTTGCATCTATGTGCATCCTACTTGTAGCCGTGTCACGGAGAATACCAGTAACTAAGATGGCCGCTGGGCAGGGACTGACGTTCCCTCAGTTAATATGGCCACCAGGAAGGGAAATTCACTAAGTTAAAGGGGTTGTCCGGGTTCAGAGCTGAACCCGGACATACCCAGGTTTTGACTCCCGCAGCCCTCCTGAACAGGGCATGGGAGCATCTCATGCTCCGATGCCCTCCCTTGCCCTGCGCTGGATCGCGCAGGGCAAGGGCTCTTTTGTTTATAAACATGGCTTCCGCCCGGCAGTGAGTTCGGTGACGTCACCGGCCGTAATGGGCCGGATTTAGCTCTGCCCTAGCGGTTTGAATGGCTAGGGCAGCGCTAAAGCCGCCCATCAGCGCCGATGACGTCACCGGGCTCACTGCCGGGCGGAAGCCTCCGCCTGGCAGAGCCCAGTACGTCACCGGAACCTGGCTAAATTCCTTTGCCCTGCGCTAATTAGCGCAGGGCAAAGGAGGGCATCGGAGCATAGGATGGCTGCCTGGGTGAATTGGAAGGTATGTCCGGGTTCAGCTCTGAACCCGGACAACCACTTTAAGATGGCTGCCAGAATGGACATTGGGGCGTAGGGCGTGCCATCTTGCGTGATAACTGGATACAAAGAGGTGAGCCGTGGGCATGGTTTTGGCACTGACGTACTTCACAGGTCCACCCCTCTGAAGAGGGAGACTGAGGGGGCTAGTGATATGGTGGGGCATGTAAAAGTAATCATTTGTCTTTTCATTATACATTTCTGCTGAGACTAATTTCTTATATTTAATTATTTTCTGCTGATGCGCGCATTTTTTTTTCATAATATCTAGAATATAATGTTCTAAATTCAAGGCCGAATGCCCTGTGTTCATTCCTGTGAAAAACTTATAATAATCTCATTCCTCCCCGGCCCAAAGCCAGAGCAAACACCTGCCTGTGATGCTTTCTCAACTTAACCCTTAATTTGGCCTCATCATCACATCAGTAGAGCACATTTCGCTTACAGTAAACTTGGCTGTGTGACCTTCATCTACTAGTCGGTTCTCTGGCAACACACAAGGTCAGATTTCTGGTCCACACAGACATAACATGTAACAAACATGACATTCAACGTAGAACAGACAGACATAAAGAAACATTTCCCATACATTAACACACACAAGTCATTCAACTTATTTCCCTTGAGCCACCACCTGCAGGGCTGTCTGTTCTCCGGGTAACAATTACACTGTGTTACCACCCATGTCTCAATCTCAAACTTCCAGTACGAAGTAGAGTAAAAAATACACAGACAAACAGTACACATGACAGGGGAGGGGTTAGTCTCAATCAGACTCAGTTTTCTGACTGCACGGACTATACACTGGCTAGTTCTCCACGTCTGGTCTACTACTGTAGCTTTGAGGTTCTATCACATCTGCTACTGGTCACGCTGCTTAGGGCAGCCCAGCACAGGACATCACCTCTGTCGCTGGTCCCGCTGCTCAAGGCAGCCCAGCACAGGAATTACCTCTGTCACTGGTCACGCTGCTCAAGGCAGCCCAGCACAGGAATTACCTCTGTCACTGGTCCCGCTGCTCAAGGCAGCCCAGCACAGGAAATCACCTCTGTCACTGGTCACACTGCTTAGGGCAGCCCAGCACAGGAATAACCTCCCTATCAGCAGATCACCCCTTCTGTCTCAAGCTCTCTCTCTAGAAGCTTGCACAGAAATTATACGATCTTCCTGTCCGATCGTGGTCAGTTTTCTCACTCATTTTTCCCCTCCCCTTTCAGTAACACAAACCACATGAAAACACAAACCACAGTAGAAACAAACCCTTCTTTCTAGCTGTATTCGGTCGAGCATGGCGGCGCTCGGGACCACACGGTGTTCAGCCGAACACCGCATGTGCTCGAGCGCCATGCTCGAGTCCCCTCCCCGCACGTTTCTTGCCTGCTACGCAGCCAATCAGCGTGTGGGGAGGTACTGGCATTCACTGTAATGCCGTAGCCATGTTGGCTACTGGCATTACAGTGATTGGCTGGCCAGGAACGCGTCATCGGGTGCTATATAGCACCCGGTGACATGTGACCCGGCTCAGTCCGAGTCAGGGAGAACTGCAAGGAGGAACAGATAGTGTAGGGATAAAAAAATCGCTAGGCAGGGCTAGTTTTTCTGTTGAAAAGACCCAAAAGCCCTTTTAAGGGCTATTATATCTGGCTGCAATAGATTTTTTTTGTGGGGGGTTAAAATTGCGAAAGGTGACCTGACTTTAATACCACCTGCGCATCTTGTGCATTATAACCTTCTGTATCCTATATATCTAACATCCGTTGTAATTTTTTCTGCCGTTAATGAAGGCGACAGTACCTGCGCTGCGTCTGCTGTATAACGTTTGCGCAAGGAGGCATAGATAGTGTAGGGATAGGATTTGGCTAGGTAGGGCTAGTTGTTCTGTTTAAAAGACCCAAAAGTCCTCTTAAGGACTGTTGTTATATCTGGCTGCAATATTTTTTTTTCTATCGGGGCAAAGTTTGCCCCAATGCACGCACTTTGGCATATACTGTAGTAAAGAGAGTCTCCCTGTTGATGACTTGTATGAGAGCAGGGTGAGGCGGGGGACCCCATGCATTGCTGTGTTATTGTTAGGGCAGCCAGCCAGTATCCTTAAGCAGTAGAGCATCCTTATCATCATCAGCTGCTTCTTCTTCTGCTCAGACTCCTCCTCCCCCTTGTCCTATGCTCTATCATGAGACATCCATAACAAAATGTGTAGTCATGAGAAAACTATTCTTGACCAGCAGTCAACTTACACCTGGCCAAGTTACTGGTGGTTTAGTTGCACAAGTGTGGCACACTCAAAAGATCTTCTCTACTCAGGATGTGTTGCTGATTTTTTTACCGTACTTGATACATCTGGATAGTCTTTAAAGATAGTCCTGACCGGAGTTGATGGCTTTCTTGAATACACAGAATATGACTACAAGGATGCAGAGTTTAGTCTGCTTTCTTCCGATTTCTTTTTTTTTTTTGCTATTTTCTACCCCATATTATGTACTTCTATGCATGTTATTTTCAGCAGATCACAGACGATATTATCACACATTATACATGTACATGCCTTGGAGATTATGGCAGAGACATAAATCAAAACCCGGGAGGCTGTTTTTTTTTTCTTTTCTAGAAAAGACTGAACTATCATGAAAAATATCAGGAGCTGTTTGTATCTAATGGATAACCAAAATGGGTTTATGATTCCTGTCAGTTTACATTATCTCATTGAACTAGCAATCTGGGAAGGAATTCACATTTTATTTCATGTACATTTGTTGCATTCAGAGAAAAACACATGGGTCTGCCATTAGACTGAGCTACCTGGGTAGCTCTGTGCCTAAGTGAGGTAGTGTATGGAATATAGCACAAGCCATAACCCTCATCCATATTCATAATATCATCCTATGTGAGCCTATATACATCTGTGTCAGTCATGACCCAGATAGCTGATTACAATGTCACAGTACCTCAGCTGAAATAGTTTGACTGACAGTGAGTGACACACTTGGAATGGTACATGGAAAAGGTTGCCTTGTTATTTTACATTTTCAGCAAAGCAACAAGAAAGGATGGTATCTATAATCAGAACTGTGAACTCTCGGTCATCCTTGAAAGTATCAAAAATTCTGCTTCTGTACTTTCATATCCAAATAAGGCAGAATTAAAAACTGCAAGAATGCAGAACAGAAGGATGTCAGAAAACTTTAACATGCAAAATAATGGGCTTTTAGCTCATAGGACTGTTAATGTTGTTTAAAACTGCCCCCTAGTGTTCACTGAATGAAACTTTAGGAAGGATTCTTGAAAAATATTAAACAATCCTCTATATTAACCCTTACACTCCCAGCACCGTACGTGTACAGCGCTGGGGTGATGCGGGAACATGGTGCCCGCTCGCACATGCGGCGGGCGTCATGGCCGGCAAGTCTCTGCTGTTTCAAACAAATAAATGTAAAAAAATTTCAAAAAAATAAATTTAAAAAATATAAAAAAATATAAAAGTTTAAATCACCCCCCTTTCTGTATAATTAAAAAATAAATACCTAAATAACAATAAATATAGACATCATTGGTATCACCGCGACCAAAAACGGCCATACTTTTAAAATATAAAAAAAAATTCCAATACAGCGAATTGCGTGACGGAAAAAAGCGTCAAAATGGCTGATTCGCTTTTTTGTCGCTTTAAAAAAAAAATTAAATAAAAAGCGATCAAAATGTCATACACACCCCAGAATGGTACACATAAATACCAAAAAGTTATAGGCTATGACGGTTATAGGATATGACGACAAAAAAAAAAAAAAATTTTTTCCAACTTTATAATTATTTTATCACTATCAAATCACAAGAAAAACTATACATATTAGGTACCGGTAGAATGAAAGTAACTGGTCAGTTTTAATGAACATCGAACGCCGTAAATAAAAAAACCCGTAAAACTGTTGCGGAATTGCGTTTTCTTGCAATTTCACGCGATTTGGAATTTTTTTCCCGCTTCCAACATACATATATTAAATGGTGGCGTTGGAAAGTATAACTTGTCCCGCAAAAAATAAGGGGGATACAGCTATGTGAACAAAAATATAAAAAAGTTATGGCTCACGGAAAATAGGGAAGAAAAATGAAAACGCAAAACCGAAAAAACCTCTGGTACTGAAAGGGTTAAAAGATGGGAATAGTAGTTTATGTAATGTTCAATATCCACAAATGTACAAGATGATAGAATTCGAGGAGAGATTCTATAGGACAATGTAGCAGTAGTTGTACCTGGGGTCCCATGTAAAAGCACATATCATGCATTGTGATATGAAGATACATTTGGTGAATGTTACTAAGCAAAATGAAAGGTAATTTGGCATAAGGAATAGAAAAATGTCTGAAATGTCTAGCAAGATGTGCCAAATGTATCATACAGTGTGACACTACAAATGTAATACTGCAAAATATTACATAAAATTATATAAATATATACGCACACAGTTGCAATCATAAATATTCAACCATCTCTCCTCAAATACATTATAATGCTGTGGATAAAAGATAGAAAGTCTGCTACTAGATAAACTCAAGGCTGCACAATGGACAATGGTTCAAAATATTTAATAAAGTGATTTTTAGCTCAAAATGAATACACTGCAATAATAAAAAAATTGCCCCAAAGGTATACATAGCTTTCAAATGAAAAATGTAAAGTTTTTTAACGCATGTGCACTATTATTCAACCCTCAGCTTCAGTACTTTGTGGAGCATCCTATAACCTTTATAACTGCTAACAAAGGTATGTGGTAATTGCTAACAAGCTTCTTATACCTCTCAATTGGAATCTTTGACCGTTCTTCACATGCAAAAGCCTCTAGCTCTATGTTTGATGGCTTTCGTACTGCAGCTACCTTCTTTAAATCCCACCAAAGATTTTCAGTGAGATTTAAATCTGGTGACTGAGAAGGTCACTCCAGGACGTTCCAGGATCTTTTTCTCAA
This sequence comes from Rhinella marina, assembly GCA_900303285.1. Lineage (NCBI taxonomy): Eukaryota > Metazoa > Chordata > Amphibia > Anura > Bufonidae > Rhinella > Rhinella marina. Next base: position 129,447 of record ONZH01003733.1, on the reverse strand, counting down.
GCTTTGGTTGACTTGGAGGTGTATTTGGGTCATTGTCTTACTGGAAAGTCCATTGATCACCAATGTTTAATTTGTCAACAGAAGACATTATGTTCCTTTTTAAAATGACCTGGTATTTCTGGGAATCCATGATGTCAGGTACATGTGCCAGAGAAAAACAAATCCACATCATCCATGCTTGACTGTGGGGATAGTATTCTTCTGGTCATAAGCCTGGTCTTTCACACTCCAGACATACTGCTGGTCCATACGTCCAAACTGTTCCAGTTTGGTTTCATCAGTCCATAAAACTGTCTCCCAAAACTCTGTAGTCTTATCTAAATTCCTCCTGGCATATTCTAGTCAGCTTTTGATGTTCCTTGTGGTCAAGAGTGAAGTGCATCTTAGAGTTCAGTGAATATCTTATAGTTGCCACTGAAGCACTTGTATCAGCCTTCATCATGTCATTCTGTAGTTGTCTTGCACTCACACAGTTTTGAGTTTTGGGCTTTCTTCCATGGCCAGGTAGGTTTGCAGCTGTTACATAAGTTTTAAACTTCTTATAATGCCCCCAATGATGTCTCTTGGAATGTTAAATTTTGGGAAATCTTCTTATACCCAACGTCCTTTAGGTGTGAATAAATAATCTCCTCTCTCAGCTTTTGTGGAAGTTCATTTGTCTTTCCCATGATTGCAACTGATCTTAAATACTTTAATGGGTGGGGTTTATAGATGCATCCCAGCCAAAACAAATGAAGGATTTAGAGTTGAGCGAACGTGCTCGTAACGAGCACTGTAGCGCTCGGACCCCCTTGTGCTCACATGGGCGCAGTCATCCCGATCCGTCCTCCTCACCCGACGGATCCGGATGCCTGCGCCCATGCGAGCGCAGGGGATCCGAGCAGTACAGTGCTCGTTACGAGCACATTCGCTCAACTCTAGAAGGATTGTTATAAAGTTTCCAAAGGCTTAATTATGTTTCAACTCCACTTTAGGCCATAAAAACTGTCAGAAAGCTTTAAAAACAACAATATTCTATAGGGATTGAATAATTGTGACATGACAAAATGGACTGTTACACATCATGCATTTTCTGTGTTGGTTTTATTTATCACTCAACTTATAAGGAAGTCATCCAAAGCAGAATCTTGCTCTTTTTAAAAACGTTAATTGATACTGTAAATCTTTAAAATTTTGGGGGAGTTGAATATTTCTGTTTGCAATTAAATGCTTTATACTATATATACTTCTGGTCACCGGAGAACTTTAAATGTCAAATCTACATTAGCTCTACAAGGATATCTACACCTCCTTGCAGAGTTTGCAGCTGCACAGAGATCATGCAATTGCTGGAGCAGAGGTCCAGTTGTCAGTGATAGCTGGGTTCTCCATAGAGAAGGCAGAAATGTGTTATTGCTGCTCCTGCCTTTCCTTTGACTTCATACTAGTGCTGAAACGATTACTTGAATTAATCGATTAACTTGACACAAAAAAAATCCTTGATGCTAATTTTTTGAATCAATGATTCATTTGTGTCATGTGACCATGGAGTGTGAGTGAAGAGCTTGGCATTACTCATGCTCCATGGTCACCCGCCTGCCCGCACAGCGCTGCACTGGATCCTGACGTACACACATCATCAGGACATAGTGCACATAAGCACGCACTATGACTTGATTCTATGTGACGTTAGGTCCCAGCGCAGTGTTTGAAGAAGAGGATGGAAGATCTCTGAAGTGTGGGCAGCACCCCTGCAGGAAAGGTAAGTATTTTAGTTCACTGTCATTGTGATTGGGCACTGATGTCAAGAATGGGGAGTTGGGGAACTGATGGCAGTGGGGGCAGCTGGTGGCGAGTTTATGGCACTGGGAGGGGATGGAACTGATGACATGGGGAGCTGGTGGCATTGGAGGGGGAACTGATGACACTGGGGGGGGCAATGGCACTGCTGGAGGAACTAATTGCATTGGAGGGGGAACTGATGACATTGGAGGTGGAACTGGGGGGGTGATGGCACTGGGGGAGGAACTAATGGCACTGGAAGGAGAACTGATGGCAAAAGGGAGGAGGAACTAATGGCAGTGGGAGAGAGCTGATGGCACTGGGGGGGGGACTGATGGCAGGGGGGCTGATGATGAGTTTTATAGAAAATGTTCTTTTAAGTAGTTTATTCTTATTAGAGTACTTGATTAATTGTTGGATTAATTGGTAGAATACTTGATTACCAAAATAATCGTTAGCTGCAGCCCTACTTCATACATAGTGCTAAATGAGTCATTACCCTTAGTTACAAGAGAAATATAAGGTAATGTTAAAGGAAATCTGTCAGCTCCAAAACACCCCCCAAAATAGAGAAAATGGTGACTAGTGTAAGTGCTGCTGGGTCCGATTTTGTAATTTTTATCTTCATACTCAATTGTGTTCAGATGCTGTGCTCCCGCAAACCAGCAAAAAAATGCATTGAGAGACTCCTCCTTGAGTTCTCTCCATTATTTGTGTGAGCTCAAGAGTCCTCTCAATGTATTTTATTCCTGGTTTGTCAGCCCACACTTTCGGAATGCAAGTGAGTATGAAAACACCACTATACACTGCTTACTTTACTTGGGGGAGTGTTTTGGAGCTGACAGATTCCCTTTAAAGTGTATTGAACAGTGGGGGTCTCAGCATCCTGATGCCCACCGATCAAAACATATCAAAACCTTTGCCATATCACTAGATGTGTCAGGATGGGAGCTGCTGTGCATGCATGCCTGTGTATGCTTCCAATGATCCCGCCCACTGCTGGACTGCAGTATGTAATGTGATAGAAAAAATTAATCAAGCCAACAAAGTAGGCAATATTGACAATCACAATACATTAGTATTAATTTTCTCTACATGATGAATGGTATTTGCTGAATTAAGACAACCCCTTTATAGTGGGACAATGGGCCAGACTTGAGTTAGTTAACCCTTCTCCTGTTAGTCTTACTTCTTAATCGAAGTATCCAAAACATGCCACTTCTTTCAGAAAATTCCATTTTCTCGAAGCACAAGATGAATGTGTGCTGGCTGCTTTTAGTGGATAGGAAATTGCCTTGCTATGCTGTAAAACAATCTCAGGTTTATTATTTCACTAGAAATATCTATCGGCTGTTTGGTGCTTAGAAAGTTTTGACTGTATGGTGTATATTGGTTTTGATGAGATGTGGTTTCTAGTGTGCTGCATCAAAATGACTTCTGCTTATACTGTACCTACACAGGTTCTTCAGTATCTTTCTCAATGAAGTATTATTACCAATTGTAATATTGCATTGTTATATTCTTAAGGGCCCAGTGGGTGGTTCAACTATATACACATATACAAGGAAGGATGCCAATCGGGGGGTGTACAGAGATCTCATTAATCCCCATAGCAAAACGTAACATAACCCCTGCGTCACCAAGTTTCCTAGTACATGTGCAGCAAACTCTACTAGACAATGCAAAACACTGAGTGCTAGGCCCCAGGTTCTTGATAAGTTTACAATTTTTTTATTGAGTAGAAAAGATTTAAAAAAAAACTGCAATAAAAAGTCTCCCTCTGCCTCAGTTTATCCCACTTCTATGCTGGAAAAAGTGGCGTTCATTCTTCATATTTCTTAATACATTTACACCAGACAACTGCCATAAGTACAGTGAAAACTTTTCTGCTACTGTTCCTGCAGTAAGTTATGAAACTGGCTGCCTAAAGCCAATGGTAGTGACAGCTCAGGAATTGATCCATTTACTACTGACGAGAAAGAAAAGAAAGAAAGAAAGAAAGAAAGAAAGAAAGAAAGAAAGAAAGAAAGAAAGAAAGAAAGAAAGAAAGAAAGAAAGAAAGAAAGAAAGAAAGAAAGAAAGAAAGAAAGAAAGAAAGAAAGAAAGAAAGAAAGAAAGAAAGAAAGAAAGAAAGAAAGAAATACACAGGGTGGTTATTAACAGTACATATTCAGATTGGGTCACTGTCACTAGTGGGGTACCACAGGGGTCAGTATTGGGCCCTATTCTCTTCAATATATTTATGAATGATCTTATAGAAGGCTTGCACAGTAAAGTAATTAACACAGAAAAGGATAGTATACTGCTACAGATGGATCTGGATAGATTGGAGGCTTTTTTTTGCCTTCTTCTGGGTCAACTTGCAGAATAACAGGCCGAACTGGATGGACAGATGTCTGAAATGTCTAGCAAGATGTGCCAAATGTATCATACAGTGTGACACTACAAATGTGTTTCCAATAAACTGTGCTTTATAATACTTCCATATGGACTTCCAATAGTTGACCCACAGTGCCATATAATAGTGTTATACAGTTTCCAGATAATCCACCTGATCGTGTTCAAATACGATTGCTAGATAGTTTCACAGTAATAGTGCCATAGACCAATCTAACAATGTCTGTTGATGAAGATAGCCCAAACAACAATGGCAAAACAACAATGGCAAATACCCTCATACACTATGTTAGTGCCAATCAATACTCAACTAATATCACAATATAATGCCCAAATAGCATTCCTGTGTGGTGCTCATTGTAACACGTACCATCTATAATGCCAATATAGTAGTGCTAGCCACAGTGCCGAGATAATTTTGCCAGCCATAGTTTGCATATGATACCAGTCAATTCATACAATTACCAGCCATAGTGCCCATACATTGGCCATACAGAAAGCATGATATTACTTCCCACCTAAAAATGTTCTCCTCCAGCAAAAGCTGGAAAATTCAGACATAATCTAGTACATGACCACCTCTTTCTAGCAAAGCTAGAACCATCCTTGTACCTCACATGTTCTGCTCCAATTGTTCTGCTAGATTTATTTCAAGCTGTCTGTGTCTCCTTTTTCAGGATGTGTCCTTTCTGCTGCAGCTGGTGGCAGTTGAAGGATGGAACTGAGCATGTGTTTCCATCTCAGTGAGCAGGACAGAGAAATTAGAAAAAGAGTGAACAGCAGGTAGCGCTATACAGAGAGATTTCATTAAATAACTCAGTAGCTATAATAAAGTTTTAATTACATGAAATTACAAAATTATTCAGATCAAGGTGCTGGTTTGAAAACTGTACAATATTATTCATGAAACAACCCTGTAACAAAATCTGAGATAGATAGATAGATAGATAGATAGATAGATAGATAGATAGATAGATAATAGATGGATTGATTGATAGATTTCCCAGAACTTTTATTATCAATAGCTGATTGTATGTCAGTGTCTTTTGATCTATTAGGGACTTATGCAAATTGTGCCTCTAGATGCCAACCAGTCTGCAAAGAGGTGAGGAAACTCCATTTAGCACTAGTCTGCTACTTACAAGCCATATGGCATACTAATGAAGACCTGGAAGAGGCCACTAAAAATGCAGGGCAACCCCAGACATGTCGGCTTCTAACCCAGTAGGTGGTCTAAGCCATTCAGTAGGTGGATGAAATAATATCAGAAGCCATAACTCCGACCTCATAACACCCACAACCTCAGAACCCTAATAATTGTGTTTAGCCTGACATGGGCTTCGGGTAGAGCCTAGACACGCTATACTGGACAGGAGGCATTTCTCGGTATTCAGGATCTGGCCTCCAGGAAGTCATAACTCAATCATATTTGGTGTCTGTATGACGGGGACGAGGCAACTCGGATTATGGGAACTTACCTGTACCTGCAGTTTCTATCATACGGCAAGAAATCGCCATGATTCATATTGCCACATGGGTCAGCAGTTTGGGAAAACATGAATAATATCATACGTCCCAAAAGGCCGGACCCAAAAAGGAAGGAGGTTCCTTTACAGCCCACCCCTCGGCTGAGGGGGGGGATAAAAACGGGTGGTTGGGAACAGTTAATTGTCAGCCATTTGGGGATCCACCTTGCTTGGAGTGACTGTCCGTATCCTCAGCTGTCCCCACAGCCGGAATATAACTGCTGCATCTCAGTAAGCCAATATTCTGTATTTTATCCCTTTTATTTTATCTGTTTACTGCATTGTTCTTGTATGTATATTTTTGTTTTATCTTTTTGTGTTGCACTGCACTATTGTGTATTAAATTTACAAATTAATAAGTCCCTTCCTTGTTGTCTTATAAAACTTGCTCCTTCAAAGGGAATAACGTTACCTGTAGTGTTGTTTTGCTGATAAGAGCATGACTTCAGGTTCGGATACTCTTTAAAGAGAGACTCTTAACTGAACTATAGCTACACTTCAAAGGAAGGTTTATAATATGATTTTATTAAATATAATAAGTAGTGTATACATATAGTGATATAATGTCCTTCTTTTGCACTTATTTATACACAAAGGATAAAGAACATAATACACAATTATATCAACACTTCATCTGGAGTCCTGACTACATCCAGAATGAAGGTACATACATCACCAATTGAGTTATCATCATCTGACAGCGACATCAGCTGTGAAGCCCTTTCAGCGAAAGCAGTCAGAGTCTCAATCGGGAAAACACCGGTCCCTACACGAGGCGTCCCCCCGTAGGATGAGCTTCTGACTTATTTCCTCGAAGGGTTACGGCTATATACCAATTAAACAAAGAGCTCCATTCCCTAGTGGAACATAGCCAGCACATGCGCTGTATAATTGTCACTGTGTACGTGTTGTTCATCTGCTCTCACCGCAGACCCTGGAGCGGCCAGTTCCCAGGTCCGCAGCGAGTCAGAATCCCAAAACAACCTGATGTTTCTCAGGCCATCTTCTCAAAACAACCTGAAACTATCTTCCCAAAACAACCTGAAGTTTCTCAGGCCATTTTCTGAAAATAACCTGAAACGATCTTAAGTTTCCCAGGCCAGAAACAAAAAGGATTCCGAATGGTCAGAAACAATATCTTCACACTTTAATCCACCCTTGATCATTTGAAATCATTTTGGTCTAAAAGGCCTACATAACTGACCAGAAACAAAATGGATTCCGAATGGTCAGAAACTACATCTTCACAAGTGTGTAGGGGGATTCTAGGTCCCATATAGATAACTTGTGTTCCAGTGTTTATTTTGGGTTGAGAGAATATTTGAGTATAGGCCCCTATTGCTTTATAGTATAGGTGGTGGCAGCAATCGCGATAGAAAATATTGGGGTGTTAGAAACTAGGGGAGTAAATTAGCATAATTCCGTCATCTAGATTAGGTGGGTGGGAATTTAAGTGGCAAATTGATGAGCTCACTAGTATAATTCACCCTCGTGACGTGACCCGAGATTAGGGATCGTCACAAACCCCTATAAACTTCATGTCACAATACTGAGCACAGTAATCAGATTTGGCTACTGTTTTCAGTTTGATGCAATACAGTAACTACCGTATGAGCACTACCTTTCTCTATGTACTATATGTGCACAGTCCCATCCTTATCGTATCCCACTCAATATGTGATTGCTGAATCTGACATTGCAAAAGGGGTTAATACAGGTTCTAAAATAGATTTTAAAGCTATGAACCTCTGATATGATGAGAAATGGTGAACAATGTTATTCCTCTCTGACCTTTCTGACTGATCTCCAGCGTGGCCATAATTGTCAAAATTACTATGTAAGATCAAAAAGAACCGAAAACCATACTGTTATAGCCTATTAAAATGATTGCAAAATATACATGAATTTCTAATGCATTCTGCTCCATTTTCAGGCAAAATACAGCCAGTTAATGTTTGCAGCATTTGCAGTCATAATATTTCAGCACCATGGGAGAAATTCATTATGTATTGAAAAACCATTTCATATTATTCAACAGTAAGTAGATAATCTCTGCAGAATAAAACAGAAACCGGAGAGACACTTTCTTCTTTAATCCCTACTGCCATATGGTTTTCCCCTTGTGTTAAATTATTACTTCTATAATAAGTGTGAAGGTGATATGTTTATTAGTAAAGGATGGCAAATGGCCAATAATAGCCTGAAAAAAGGGAATAAAACCTGAAAAAATTGTGTCTACATTCCTATCAATAGCCACAACACATCATATTGGCATGATGGGCTCATGTACACGACCGTTGCCTGTTTTGCGGTATGCAAATTACAGATCCGCAAAACACCGATGCGGAACGGAACATCCAGCCCATATTAGAAGAGTCCTTTCCTTGTCCGTAATGCGGACAAGAATAGGACATGCTCTGTATTTTTGTGGAAGAAAGACATAAGGATGCGGACTGGGTTGCCAATCAGAATTTTTCTTTTTTCTGGACAAGTTATCCCAAAACCATGAACACCCAACATTTTTTACGGACTACTTGGAAAACCATAATGAGCGGTAAAGATTATAAGTAATACATATCTATAGCTGAATATACAGATAAGAGCTCATTATCAGCATTTACTGTGAGCTGTAAAATGATGATAATTACCACCAAATCGAGTCAATCACCACCAGCCTCAAAAAGAAATCATGGACACGTCTATTTTTTTTCACGGACACAAGAAAGAAGTCAACAATTTTTAAGGACTGTCCAGAAATTTCCGGACAGTTGGCAACCCTGGATGCGGACAGTGAATGGGTCCGCATCCGACCTGCAAAAAATGCAGATAGGATGCAGATAAAAAAAATAGGTGTGTGTTCATGAGCCCTAAATCACACATATAATGTGCTCATGCGGGAAACATTGGGGGTCATATATTATGATCCCCTACACCAAAAACTGGCATAAAAAAATTACATGACCCCACTTTACATGATTTTTGAATGTCTTTGCATCTAAAATTAGGCACACACGGTATTTTGCGCTGCCCTCACCAGTGGGGAGTGGCGGTGGCAGGGTGCGGCGTGGTGGAGGTTGGACCACCAGCCCAGGCAAATTCACTTTAATATACACTAGTTTACTGGTGTAAATAACAATGAATATCTAATCTAGTCAGTGGAAGGAGTAGATTTCAGGTTAGGCACATGGACTGCTGGAGGATGCACCTAATGTATGACAAGGCCTGCGCCTCGCCAGGGGATATCAAAGGAGAATGGAGGAGAACACCGGTCTTTGATAAATGACCCACCAGCAATAATATCCTGCATCAACAGCTCAAAAGCTTAATGTGTCCCGGCGACTTTAGATAGAAATATATGCTTCTTTGTCTGGATGAACTGTACAATATGCAGGCCTGTGACTCTGAAAAGTGGTTTCCTGGCCTACAATTTAATGACATGTCAGTCAGACATTTCATAAAAGTAAATCAACCATCTTCAGGGAACCGAGACCTTGCTGATGTTAAGAAAGGACAGTTCTTAGCTCTGATTATAATGGAAAGATGTCAGCATATCCATAGCCACATTTCCATTTCCATTGCTCTCAGCCTTCAGCCACCTCTTTGTTATAATCAGTGCTGGAACTTGTATGTTTTTAACATCAGTGGAATCCTATCTTCCAGCCCCTCTTCTTATGAGGGCTCTTAACAGATGTCTGATTGATATATCATTACATTGTAAGACAGGAAGACTGCATTTTCTGCTTTACCAGGTCGAACAATGTATGAATATAACATGCGAAGGTCATGTTGGCATCACCGTTTATTTTTCCATGCTTCAGATCCATCAGAAGGACAGAAAAATGAAGAAAAAAATGAATCCTGTATTTTACGTTTTAGCAATTTCCATCTGAGAACCATTATTTTAGATGGAAAATAAGTCCTGTATGCCAGATTTTTTTCCATCGAAAGTAATGCATATCAGTGGTAAATTGCTAAAACGGATGCCAAACGTGCATAATGGATACTTAAAATAAAGGATCTGTTTTTTCTTTATTTTTCTGTTCATCTGATGGACCAGAAAAATGGAAAAATAAGAACTGGCTGTGGCAGGGCTCCGTAGCAACATAGCTGTGTCAGGCCTCAAATCCTTCATAGGGCCTTAGGCTACCACAGCAACTGAACAGCTTCCTTGATCTAAAGACCCAGGAGCGCAACACTCCCAGGGTTTCACTGCTTAGGTGCCAAGTTCGCAAATGTCCATGGCATCTGAGGGGTTAAATGTAAATGATCAGTGATACAGCTGAGTGTCTGCTGTTTAAAACATCAGAAATCCTGTGGCTATTGCACAACTTTGTTATGGGCATTTTTTGCAATATTTGAAATTACCTTCTGTCAGCAATGAATTCGTAAAAGGTTTTCAGCATGTAGATAAATATGCTGCTATCAATCTTTCTTTTATTTCTGTAACATAAGATAACATTTAGCGATTCACAGTTCACAACCTAATACTTTTATGCAGGTTTAAATCACAGAACTTTTATGAGGAGGAATAGCAATTGCCCGGAGAATAATGCAGATGGAAGGACATGGCAAATACCAATAAATGATAATATATGCGCCATTAACGTTACCATTATTACTGACCTGATTACAGAGCTTTTTTCATTCTTGTTTTACTGAACACACTGAAACAAACTCTAATTAGACAGTGGCATTCTCACCATAGAGACAGACCACGCCACTGCTATGCAGTCAGATTGTCACCATCCAGCAGGATTCTGATGTGGCTGCTACTAGGAGAACTACGGTACCTGGTGCAGCTAGTCAGGTGAATAAGGTTCCAGGTGCTGTGGTTAATCAGGACTTGGCTGCTGGAGCTCCTGGGATAGGTTCTGAAGCCTGTAAGTCATGGGCTTCTCGTCTCAGGGTCCTGTCGCAGGCCTTGACCCCTTCCCGACCAGCGCCGTACATGTACGGCGCTGCGGGAAGTGATTTCCCGACCAGCACCGTAGTGCTACGGCGCGCTGATCGGGCGGGTGCAGGAGCTGCGCCCGCCCGATTAGCGGCGGGGGTCCGGCTGTGCCCAGTAGCCGGACCCCTGATATATGCACCAGCATCGGTGAAAACACCGATGCCGGTGCATTAACCCTTCATGTGCCGCGGTCAGCGCTGACCGCGGCACATGCGATGCGGGCGGTGGGAAGGGGTTGCCATCGGGTCCACGCGCTGCTGTGACGGGGACCCGATGGCTGAGATAGCAGCCGGATGCCTTCCTTAGGCTACTTTCACACTTGCATTGTTAATTCAGGTATTGAGATCCGGCAGAGGATCTCTATACCTGAATTAAACTGATCCGTTTTGATTTTGCACATCAGGATGCATCCGTTCAGTTAGGATGTAGTTGTGTGAAATCAAAACTGAAGAAAACTGATCAGGCACTAAATACATTAAAAGTCAATGGGTGACGGATCCGTTTTTTTAGTCTCCTAAAAAAACTGATCCGTCACCATTGACTTACATTGGTTTCAGTACCTGATCAGTTTCTTTCAGTTTTTATGACCGGACACAAAATTACAGCTTGCTGCGGTTTTGTGTCCGGTCACAAAACTGAAAGCTGCCTGAACTGAAGACATCCTGATGCATCCTGAACGGATCTCTTTCCATTCAGAATGCATGGGGACAAAACTGATCAGTTTTTTTCCGGTATTGAGATCCTCTGCCTGATCTCAATACCGGAAAACCACAACGCAAGTGTGAAAGTAGCCTTAGGCATCCGGCTGCTATCTACGGAAGCCTGTGAGATCCAGCCCCCTGGATCTCACAGGCAGTGTGCTGGAAGTGTATTACATTGAGTAATACACTTCCAGCCAATGCATTACAATACAGAAGTATTGTAATGCATTGTAAGGGGATCAGACCCCCAAAAGTGAAAAAAAAGTGTAAAATAAGTGAAAAAAATAAAGTTTTACAAAAAAAAAAGTTTCAAGTCCCCCCCCCAAAAAAGTCATTTTTACAAAATAATATAAAAAAAATTGTAAAAAATAGTGAAAAAAAAAAAGAAGACATATTAGGTATTGCCGCGTCCGTATCGACCGGCTCTATAAAAATAGCACATGATCCACCCCGTCAGGTGCACGCAGTTAAAAAAAAAAAAAAACTGTGCCAAAACAGACATTTTTTGGTCACCTTCCCTTACAAAAAGTGTAATAGCAGGTGATCAAAAAAGCGTATGTACCCCAAAATGGTACCAATCAAACCGTCATCTTGTCCTGCAAAAACGATACCCTACCTGAGACAATCGCCTGAAAACTGAAAAAAATATGGCTCTTTGAAAATGGCAAATACAAAATAAAGATTTTATTCTGTTCTAAAAATAAATCTAATGTGTAAAACTATCCAAAAATAAAAAAGTTAGACATATTGGGTATCGCCGCGTCCGTAACAACCTGCTCTATAAAAATATTGCATGAGATGGCCCCCCAGGCGAATGCTGTAAAATTTGTTTTAAAAAAACTAAGCCAAAACAGACTTTTTTTTTCCCTTTTGCCTCACAAAAAGTGTAATAGCAGGCGATCAAAAAGGTGTATTTACCCCAAAATGGTACCAATCAAACCGTCATCTTGTCCTGCAAAAACGATACCCTACCTGAGACAATCGCCTGAAAACTGAAAAAAATATGGCTCTTTGAAAATGGCAACACAAAAAAAAGATTTTATTCTGTTCTAAAATGCATCTAATGTGTAAAACTTTCCAAAAATAAAAAAGTTAGACATATTGGGTATCGTCGCGTCCGTAACAACCTGCTCTATAAAAATATTACATGAGATGGCCCCCCAGGTGAATGTTGTAAAAAAAATTTTTAAAAACCATGCCAAAACTGCTATTTTTTTTCACCTTGACTCACAAAAACCGTAATACAAAGCGATCAAAAAGTCTTATGTACCCCAAAATGGTACCAATCAAACCGTCATCTCGTCCCGCAAAAAATGAGCCCCCACATAAGACAATAACTAAAAAAATAAAAAATCAACGTCACCCGCAAACCAATCCATCAAAATCTGTTCTGCAAAATCCATATGGCGCTCCTTCTGTTCTGAGTCCTGCCATGTGCCCCCACAGCAGTTTACCACCACATATGGGATGTTGCCGTATTCAGGAGAAAATGGGTAACAAATTATGGGGTGCTTTTCTCCTGTTACCCCTTGTGAAAATGAAAAATTTGGGGCTAAAGCAACATTTTATTGGAAGAAATGAAACTTTTCATTTTCACAGCCAAGTGTTTCCAAATTCCGTAAAACTCTTAGGGGGTCAAAGTGGCCAGAACCCCCCTTAATATATTCTTTGAAGGGTGTAGTTTCCAAAATGGGGTCACTTTTTGAGGGTTTCCACTGTAGGGGTACGTCAGGGTCTCTCAATTACAAAATGGTGCCTAAAAACTATTCTAGCAAAATCTGCCTCCAAAATCCGTATGGCGCTCTTTTCCTTCTGACCACTGCCACAAACCCATAGAGACGTTTACCACCACATATGGGGTATTTCTGTAAACTGCAGAATCATAGTAATGAGTATTGAGGTTTAGTTTGCTGTTAACCCTTGCTGTGTTGCAAGAAAAAAATTATTAACATGAATAATCTACCAAAAAAGTGAAATTTTGAAATTTCACCTCCATTTTCCTTTAATTCTTGTGGAACACCTGAAGGGTTAACAAAGTTTGTAACAGCAGTTTTTTATAACTTGAGGGGTGTAGTTTCTAAAATGGGGTCATTTATGGGGGGTTTCATTATGTAAGCCCCTCAAAATCACTTTATATCTGAATTGATGCTCAAAAATATGGTTTTGGAAAATTTGGTGAAAATTTGAAAAATGGCTTCTAAACTTCTAAGCCCTCTAACGTCTCAAAAAAAGTAAAATGACATTTATAAAATGATGCCAACATAAAGTAGACATAAGGGGAATGTAAAATAATAACTATTTTTTGAGGTATTACTGTGTATTTTGAAAGTAGAGAAATTGAAATTTGGAAATTTGGAAATTTTTCCAAATTTTTGGTAAATTTGGGATTTTTTCATAAATAAGGGTGAAATATATTGACTCAAATTTATGACTGTCATGAAGTACAATGTGTCACAAGAAAACAATCTCAGAATGGCCTGGATAAGTAAAAGCGTTCTAAAGTTATTACCACATAAAGTGACACATATCAGATTTGCAAAAAATGGCCCGGTCAGGAAGGTGAAAACAGGCCCGGGGTTGAAGGGGTTAAGCAGCTGAGAGCAGCTCAGATCTTTGCTAGTGTTTGTTTGTCTGTTTGCAGCATCACACAAGCTTCATTTGGATTTGGATTTGGATTTGTACTTGGATTTTCGGACTGTGACCTCGACTTTGATTTTTGGATTCTCCTCCGGCTTTTGACGTGATTTCTTGTTACTGACCTGGACTGCTTGACCTGTTTTTGCCTGACGATTTTTGTGTACCTTTGTGTTGTTTGCAGCTCGTCTGTCTCGTTTGTCCCCAGTGTTTGACTGGGTTCACCTACGATTCATTCTCTGCTTATCTCTTAGGTTTTGTTCTTTTTGTTAGTTTACTGCCTTTTTCTGTCATATCTGTTTTTCCCTTCCTCGTCTTATTCTGTGCACTGAGATAGGAAGGGACCGGCTCCTAGTTGTCGATTCACGAATTTAGCGTGTTTAGGCAAAAGGCAGGGACAGAGGTGGGTTCAAGCTCAGGGTTCTCACTCATCTTTCCCTGTCCTGACACAGATGGAGCCCAACTTACCTATGTAGGGCCAGAGCATTTTCTTGCAGCCACTACTAGGAATTGCTTAGTACACATAAATTTTTACAGCTTCTAATGAGTTCAGTAGTAGCTATATTCTTAAATTTCTACATTACTAATCACTAAGCTCCCCCTAGTGGTGGCTGCCTGCTGACAATTTTATCATTTATATTGTGAAAGGAAATGCGATTAAAAAATCTCTGCCAAAACCTTTTAAAATTGTATGAAAGAGAATCATTAAAGCTTTTTAGCTTTTCAGAATATGTTGGTGCTATATAAATACATAATATTATTATTAAAGGGGTTATCCCATGGAAAAAAAATACTGTGCAGTGAATACAACATTTTAAATTAAGTATTATTATAGTACGCATGCAATAAAAGTATCATACATTTTATTTTAGTAGCCTCCCCTGCTCTTTCTCCTGTGGCTGAAATTCTGGGCCACCTTCTCCTGCATTCGGAGATGGACTAACACGCTCAGTAGCTTCTCTCCTCTCTTCTCCTCTTTGCAGTGCTGGCATAGTGATCTCATGGAGAAGCAGCACAGGCACATTTTATTAATTTAAAGAAATATATACTGTATTTTTCGCTTTATAAGACGCACTTTGTTTCCCCCAAAAGTGGGGGAAAAATGGCTGTGTGTCTTATAAAGTGAATACTAGTGAGCGCTTCCATTATGCAAGCGCTTATGATACTCACCCTCCCCATCTTCCTGGCTGGCACTTCATTGTCCTGACCGCGTACAGCGTCAGGACCTAGTGCGCGCACTATGACCTGACGCTGCACGCAGTCAGGTAACTGAGCAGCGTAGGCTGGGAACACAGGGAGTGCGACTTCTGCTGGAGGTGGTGAGGAGCCGCGGCGCCGGACAGGTAAGAAAAGTTTTCTTATCTTTATCTGATCTGAGGTCTGATGGGGTCTAACAATGAGGGATGATTGGGGGTCTGATGGGAGTATGAGTGGGCTGATCTGAGGTCTGATGGGGGTCTGAGTTGGCTGATCTGAGGTGTGATGGAGGTCTGAATGGGCTGATCTGAGGTGTGATGGGGGTCTGAGTGGACTGATCTGAGGTCTGATGGGGGTCTGAGTGGACTGATCTGAGGTCTGATGGGGGTCTGAGTGGACTGATCTGAGGTCTGATGGGGGTCTGAGTGGGCTCATCTGAGGTCTGATGTGGATCTGAGTGGACTGATCTGAGGTCTGATGGGGGTCTGAGTGGGCTGATCTGAGCTCTGATGGGGGTCTGAGTGGGCTGATCTGAGGTCTGATTGAGGTCTGAGTGGGCTGATCTGAGGTCTGATGGGAGTCTAAGTGGGGTCTGACAATGTAGGCTGATCTGAGGTCTGATGGGGATCTGACATGGATGATGCGATGTCCTGATATAGGGTCTGATCTGATGTCCTGATATTTATGGATGTCTGATCTGAGGATCTGACATGAGATTTTTTTCTTATTTTCCTTAAACCTGGGGTGTGTCATCTGGTGCATATTATAAAACGAAAAATACAGTAGCTATATATCTAGGCAGAGAAGAAGGAATTGGTGCTGGGGTAGGGGTATTGGATACCATATGTATCTCTGGGGCTATATGTGAGGGTCACTTTTCTATGCAGGGGAGGAACGGATTAACAAGAGCTAACTGTAGTGCATGCTGTGAGATGTACTTGCTTTACTGTCTCATGTGAGGAACTGCTGCAGCTACCCACAGAAGGGGCAGAGACATATCCTCCAGATAATGTGGGTAAGCAGAGAAAAAAAGGTGGAACGTTACACTGGTGAGCAGCATTTTTTGCACTGATATAGATAAAATAACAGTGTGCACTATTATAGATATTTTTTTAATTACATTTTTTATTAAATATGTGGAGCCTTGAAAATGCTGTATTTATGTTGGAAAAGGTTCATCTAGCGTTTTTAATCTAATGATCCATTTACTCAAACCTATAATTGACTTGTGTAAAAGTTGCTGGTGATCATCCAATAAATGAGCATTCGCTGTGATATCTTTCAGCTGGCCCCAAACGCCCTAGTTTTTGGGTGGCAGATTGTCCTATATAAACAAGGATCTGCTGCCCAGAAATAATAACTCTCAGTGGGTACAATCCAGCAGAGTATCTATTGCTATCCCCAGACAGTGGAGGTGAATGCTGCATGGAAGAACAGAAATCTCTACTGACGATCAGGCAATTATCAGGAACGTTTGGTTTGTTTATCATAATTGCATGAAACGTCGGTCTGTTTAAAGTGACCTTAAATGCTTTATACACCTTGGGGACATTTTTTATGATTGCATTTTACTCAATCATTTTTTTCAATTGGTCTTTAGTAGAAAATGTTCAGCTGTTTCTGAGATACAAGGGTTAAAATAATCAGTCTGTTTGCAAGCTGTGAATTATATTTTTTATACCGTCATCGGACAGCACATGTGTAGCTCTTATCTCTTACCTCCTGACCTTATGCAATCATAAAAAATGCCCCCAAGGTGTACATAGCCTTTAAGCCCAATTCAGCAACAGAGCATGTGCCCTGTTGATAAATATGCTACATGCTACACAGATACTGTCAAACCGCATGCAGCACACGTCGGTAGTAACAGGAATCCCTATAATAATCTGTTTCACAGTAAACATTAATTAGTTATTTATTAGAAAACATGTACATTTGTCAGAGCTCATGGGGGGGGGGTGTCTAAGTTTGAGGCTCTATGATTTATGTGTACACCCCCTTCCTTCTATGTCTTAAATTGAATAAATTATACCTCTCCATTTTCTGGAACTAGATAAGATTATATAGCTCTGAGTCTGCTATATAGATTTATCAGACTCAGGTTTTTTTTTGCTCGTACTTACTTTATTAGCATCAATCAAAAAGGGCTACAAATGATATTTTGTCTAATATATGCCTTTTTTATTCCTAAAGGGGATTTCTAGGTTCAGGGTTGATCTTGGTAATATGCTGCTTTTTATTTCTAGCCTACATATGAGGGGAGCATACAAGCTTTTTCTGGCTCTGATGCTCCCCCTTGTCACGCTGCAATTGCACAGCACAAGGATGTGTTTTCATTGTGCCTGTGACATACCAGGCATCTCATGACTATGTTATGCCGAGACTTCCACCCAGTGACATCTCCGGCATAGATGGGTGTTCTCTAATACTGCTGAAGGCTACTTTGCATATTACCTTCCTCCAAAACAGCCTTCTGAGCCTCTGTGCCAAGATAATCAATTACATGTTGGCCATTCAGATGGGATAATATATTTACAAGCTTCTGAATGGCAGAGGCTGAAGATACATGCATGGAGGCAATTTACATTATGATGGAAAAATTACATGAAGACACTGGGTCTCCTGCACTAAAATACACAACACCACGAAACTCTCCAAATTTCAAGTGCAGATGGCAGATGTGGTGTATTTTAATAGAGAAGGCTGAGTGATGTGTCTGGGTTTTTTTTTGCCTGGTCACATGACCCTCCATCAGCCACCATGTTATGGATAGATTGCCTGTGTGGATAGCACAGAAGATTTGCCCAACAAGGGGACACGACTTATGAAATATAGCAAACGTCACAGAAAATCATCAAAGCCTACATTAGTAAGTGTCATATCATTATCTTACAGACACATTGGTCAACAATAGCCAGAAAGTGGCCAAGAGGACAATTTTTGAATTCAGATTTTATTTGGTTATGAAGTGAACAGAAGCCTACCCTGGTGAACAACAAGAGATAGATCTAATGTAATTATTATTCGGCAG
This sequence comes from Rhinella marina, assembly GCA_900303285.1. NCBI lineage: Eukaryota > Metazoa > Chordata > Amphibia > Anura > Bufonidae > Rhinella > Rhinella marina. The sequence goes on along the minus strand of ONZH01003733.1, from coordinate 111,249 downwards.
CAGGTACTATTACTGTAGATCTCGTAGATCTCGGCTTCACATACTGTAATATTTTTCTCTAAAATATTAGGCCATAATAATCTTAATTTGTGTTGCTTTTTAGTTTGATTGATCACTTCTGTAACCAATCTGACAATGCAAAGGCAAATGTTCAAATCAGGAACGCCATGTGTTAACATAGTCTTGATGCCGTGAAGACCAGACAGAGAATACAATTAAGTATTTGTGAAGTCAGTGGCTTAGAGTACCTTTTATTAGTACTGATATTTCACCTCTTATATCCTGTGAACTGGTTTATTACAGTAATTTTCAACCTGACATGTGCTCAGTGGTAATTTATTATATAGGAGGTATACTGGAACTGGAAATATTTATATACTATGTATGTAGAAAGGAAAGGGATAGCAAAAGAGAACTTCCAAATTCACATCTTGGTTCAGCATTGGTAAACCTTTATGAATATGTTATGGCATATTTATTAGTTCGCAAATAGTGTCTGAAAAGATCACTTTAACCCTTAGACTCCCAGCGCCGTACATGTACGGGTCAAAAAGCCGGGACACAAGTCCCAGCGCCGTACATGTACGGCGCTCTGATCGGATGGGCGCAGGAGCTGCACCCGCCCGATCACCGACGGGGGTCCGGCTGTGCCGAGGTGCCGGACGCCTGCTGAATGCGCTAGCATCGGTGAAAACACCGATGCCGGCGCATTAGCCCTTCATGTGCCGCACATGTGGTGTGCGGGAGTTCAGGATGGCGAGCGGGGGGGCCATCGGGTCCCCGCGCTGCTGTGACGGGGACCCGATGGCTCGGATAGCAGCCCGATGCCTTCCTTAGGCATCATGGCTGCTATCCCTGCGTGCTTGTGTGATCCAGCCCACTGGATCGCACAGGAAGCAGGCTGTAAGTGTATTACATTGAGTAGTAATTGTATTGTACTGCATTGTAAAGGGGATCAGACCCCCAAAAGTTAAATAAAGTAAAAAAAAAAGTTAAAAAATAAAGTTTCCTAAAAAAAAAATAATCAAAGTTTCAAGTAAAAAAAACAAACGCAATTTTCCAAAAAAAAGTTTAAAAAAATTGTAAAAAAAGGTAAAAAAAGAAAGTTAAACATATTAGTTATCGCCGCGTCCGTATCGGCTCTATAAAAATGTCACATCATCCACCACGCCAGGTGAACGCAGTAAAAAAAAAAAAAAAAGGTGCCAAAACAGACATTTTTTGGTCACCTTCCCTTACAAAAAGTGTAATAGTAGGCGATCAAAAAGGCGTATTTATCCCAAAATGGTACCAATCACACCGTCATCTTGTCCCGCAAAAATGATACCCTACCTGAGACAATCGCCCGAAAAATAAAAAAAAATGGCTCTCTGTAAATGGCAACACAAAAAAAAGATTTTATTCTGTTCAAAAATAAATCTAATGTGTAAAACTTTCCAAAAATAAAAAAGTTAGACATATTGGGTATCACCGCGTCCGTAACAACCTGCTCTATAAAAATATTACATGAGATAGCCCCCCCAGGCGAATGCTGCAAAAAAAAACTATGCCAAAACAACCATTTTTTCCCCTCTTGCCTCACAAAAAGTGTAATAACAGGCAATCAAAAAGGCGTATTTATCCCAAAATGGTACCAATCAAACCGTCATCTTTTCCCGCAAAAATGATACCCTACCTGAGACAATCGCCCGAAAAATTTAAAAAAATGGCTCTCTGAAAATGGCAACACAAAAAAGATTTTATTCTGTTCAAAAATAAATCTAATGTGTAAAACTTTCCAAAAATAAAAAGGTTAGACATATTGGGTACCACCGCGTCCGTAACAACCTGCTCTATAACAATATTACATGAGATGGCCCCCCAGGCGAATGCTGCAAAGAAAAAAAAAACTATGCCAAAACAACCATTTTTTCCCCCTCTTGCCTCACAAAAAGTGTAATAGCAGGCAATCAAAAAGGGGTATTTATCCCAAAATGGTACTAATCAAACCGTCATCTTGTCCCACAAAAATGATACCCTATCTGAGACAATCGCCTGAAAAATAAAAAAAATATGGCTCTCTGAAAATGGCAACACAAAAAAAGATTTTATTCTGTTCAAAAATAAATCTAATGTGTAAAACTTTCCAAAAATAAAAAAGTTAGACATATTGGGTATCGCGCGGCCATAACAACCTGCTCTATAAAAATATTACATGAGATGGCCCCCCAGGCGAATGCTGTAAAAAAAATTTAAATAAAACTATGCCATAACAGCCATTTTTTTTCACCTTGCCTCACAAAAAATGTAATACCACACGATCAGAAATGCATATTTACCCCAAAATAGTACCAATCAAACCGTCATCTCGTCCCGCAAAAAATGAGCCCCCACATAAGACAATAACTCAAAAAAATAAAAATCAATGGCTCCCACAAACCAATCCATCAAAATCTGTGTTGTAAAATCCATATGGCGCTCCTTCTGTTCTGAGTCCTGCCATGTTCCCCCACAGCAGTTTACCACCACATATGGGGTGTTGCCGTATTCATGAGAAAATGGGTAACTAATTATGGGGTGCTTTTCTCCTGTTACCCCTTGTGAAAATGAAAAATTTGGGGCTAAAGCAACATTTTATTGGAAGAAATGAAACTTTTCATTTTTACAGCCAAGTGTTTCCAAATTCTGTAAAACGCTTAGGGGGTCAAAGTGGCCAGTACCCCCCTTAATATATTTGTTGAAGGGTGTAGTTTCCAAAATGGGGTCACTCTTTGAGGGTTTCCACTGTAGGGGTACGTCAGGGTCTCTCAATTACAAAATGGTGCCTAAAAACTATTCTAGCAAAATCTGCCCCCCAAAATCTGTATGGCGCTCCTTTCCTTCTGACCACTGCCACAAACCCATAGAGACGTTTACCACCACATATGGGGTATTTCTGCAAACTGCAAAATCAGAGCAATGTGTATTGAAGTTTAGTTTGCTGTTAACCCTTGCTGTGTTGCAAGAAAAAAATTATTAACTTGAATAATCTACCAAAAAAATCGAAATTTCTAAATTTCACTTCCATTTTCCTTTAATTCTTGTGGAACACCTCAAGGGTTAATAAAGTTTGTAACATCAGTTTTTTATAATTTGAGGGGTGTAGTTTATAAAATGGGGTCATTTATTAGTGTTTTCCATTAGGTAAGCCTCCCAAAATCACTTTATAACTGAATTGGTGCTCAAAAAAATGGTTTTGGAAATTTTGATGAACATTTGAAAAATGGCTTCTAAACTTCTAAGGTTTCTCACGTCCAAAAAAAGTAAAATTACATTTATAAAATGATGCCAACATAAAGTATACATATGGGGAATGTAAAATAATAACTATTTTTGGAGGTATTACTATGTATTTTGAAAGTAGAGAAATTGAAATTTTGAAATTTGCAAATTTTTCCAAATGTTTGCTAAATTTGGTATTTTTTTATAAATAAAAATGAAATATTTTGCCACAAATTTACTACTATCGTGAAGCACAATATGTGATGAGGAAACAATCTTAGAATGGCCTGGATAAGTAAACGCGTTCCAAAGTTATTACCACATAAAGTGACACATGTCAGATTTGCAAAAATCGGCCTGGGATTTAAGGTGAAAAGTGGCTCGGTACTGAAAGGGTTAAACATTGTGGTTCCAATCACATCCGGGGGGAAATAGCATGTTGGGGCAGTAGCCACAGAGTGCTCTGTATATTCTTCACATGCACTTAGTACTTTATTTCTTATTCGGTGGTTTGTTTGTTGCTTTATGAATTTTTGCTCCACATGTTTATCTAACTTTTGCACAATGCACTTTATATGGCTATTCATATATGGCTATAAACAGAACAATAGATACCACCACTTATTGGACCGTGTGCTCCTTTACTCATGTCCTTTCCATTTTTTCTGTATGGTTTTAACATATAGTTTTAATAACTATCAATAAAAGGTCTTATTGTTTTGTACTTTTGTGTGGGACTCCTTTTATGTATAGGTACTATAGATTGGTGTTTGGATAGTTCTTTGATTAATGAATTTAGTTTACACCACCTTTTTTAGGATTGCTTGTTTTGGTTAAAGTAGCACTTGTATGTGTTTTGTTAAAAATTATTAAAATCTTGTCCCTAGACTAAATATATAAACTACTGAGATAACTCTGGCAAGTGTCAGCAGGGTTCCCCATCAGGCCCTGATGTGATTGCAGTATTTTATAGGGGCCAGAAAATCATTTTAAAAAGATTTACTGGATCTGCAGTTCTCTAAGAAAATATATGCAATGTAACATATTATATTATCATTAGCCATAATGCCAGATGACGTGCTGAGCTCTGCTACATCTCATGGATGACTTGTTATATAGTGCCACAAATCAGATGACTTTACAGATATTAAGTAGCATCCCCAGTGAAACCAGCTCATCTATTCTGTTACTACACAGCTTACTTTGATAATATCACACTTGCTAAATAGCAAATTGCATGTTCAGCTCCGTTACTGACTACATTGAAATATAAATGTATGAACAGTTGTAGTCTGTGTATTATGTATTACATTGGCGCTTTCAATGTTTTTATACAGGTTTTGGGACGTGCTTTGAATTCATTTCTTGTACGCATCTGTAGTCTTTCAAATGTCATTTCATCTTCAATTGTCATTTATGTAACAAAAAGAAAATGCCATCTCTGATTATTCTATAATAAGGCAATAACAATATCATCCGTGTTTTATAGCTTCATCATCCCTCCCAAGGGTTCCGCTTTGGCACAGTAAAAGAGAGCAGTGCTGAAGACTATGTAAAGAAGAGCTTCCCAGAGATGCATGAATACATGAGAAGATACAACACCCCATCCACATCTGAAGGAGTCACATTTCTGAAGTAATTGACATCTATTTTACTTTACTACTTTTTGCTCTCTGTAGGCTTATTGTGGTTTTCTCTCTTTTAAAGCCTTGCAATACTTTACTCCTGTTTAGTGCAAGCTACAATACATCTGAGACATACCGGGGGAGATTTTTAAAAACTGGTGTAAAGGAGTTGCCCATAACAAGCGGTCAGTTTCCACCTTTCATTTTTCAGAGCTCCTTTGGAAAATGAATGGTGGAATCTGATTGGTTGCTATAGGCAATTAAGCCAGTTCTACTTTACACCAGATTTGATAAATCTCTCCCATAATGATTAAGAAAAGAATATGTAATCCTAGCACAGTATCCTTATATTGGGGGTTTGGGTATTGAATTTGCAGAACAGCAACGGGTTTGCCCTATCAAGTGGCCAGAGGTATAGCATGAAGCTCCTTGAAGACCCTAAAAATATTATTACATTTGTGCATTTCCCTTTTTTTCTTGGTGGAGCAGCCATTGGACTCCTTTTTGGATTAAGAATGACTGATGACCCTCTCCACTCTTTTATACTATGTTTCTGCAAGTGGCTGAAAGGGAAAGTCTTTTTCCAGTGAGTTTGGTTGAAACAGCCATTCCCTTGGTCAACCTTGGAACTACAAGTTTCCTGCCCATGCCTCCATTTTTCTGGCCTCTGTGAATATAAAATGTTAAATGAGTTTGTCATCTTTTGGACTTTTTTTGGAAAACCCCATTTCTGGCCAGACTTGCAAAAGGGTAGCATACTTACCTTCTCCCTTATGCTAGGTCCTAGCTCATGTCCAGTAGGCAGGACACCACTAATGTCAGTCATTGGCAGCAGTGGTGTCAAAGTGGATGTTTACATTGGGGAAAGTGATCGAGGCAGCCAAGGCCAGGGAATGAACGAAACAGGAACCAGCATTGGGGAGCAGGTAAGTATGCTTAGATTTTGTAGGTCTGGTCAGGAAGGGGGTTTGCAAAAAAAAAGCTGCTTCATGTGCTCACACTTTGCAATATGCATTTAGATCCATACAGGACACTTTTGCATGTGCTTTTCAATTTTGTAAAGTAATGTCATATTGCCAGGAAGTAAACCAGAGCACTGTACCCCTTCATTCTGACTATCAATGGGGATCAAAGCCATCCCAGAAATACACATACTGTATGATAAGAGCATGGAGCACAGCTAATAAACATAGCAGGTGTTCTCTTTTTTATGGCTCATTTTATTGGAATATATACAGTATGTCATGGTAGTTCTCAAGCAGCCAAGCGGCTGAAACCTGGTAGAAATGACTAGACAGAACATCAGATACAATGAGAAAAGGCGTGAGGTCATCAGTGTTGTGGCAGTATTATGTGTAGGGATGATGGACATATACGTAGTTATTCAGTGATGACTGGGAAAACAGAGATGGTGACTTGCTTGAAGTCTAGACTCCTTTGAGCTTGACATTGACCTGTCTGCCTGTTTATTTTTATTTCAGATTTAAGAATATGGATACCTTTGACACTGAAAAAATATTTATATATGTTAGTAGTTACCTTGAATTAAAAAAGAACCAAGTTTTAGGCTGAACCCTTAATTGATTTTCAGAACCCTCGACAAATTCTGTTTTCTGTATGTTAATAATTTCAGACATCTCTCATGAGTGTGTTTCCATCCCAGTAGTTCATACTGCATATAAGTGTTAGTGTGTCCAGGATGATTCTGCTCCACTAGCTGCCAAGTATCAACACAGCTTTATTCCTAGACTTATTTCTCCATCTGTACGTAGCTCATGAATAATCTCCTTTTTACTGATGCTGAGGATTGTGTAATTCCTCTACTTGTGCAGAGTCGACCAAGGGTATGTAAGGGTATGAGGAGCGATCCATGAAAGCTATAGATGGGCGTAGTCAGAAAATAGCACAGTGGGCACACAAAAAATTTTAATATGGCCCAGCCAAGCCTAGCACTGAGGTCAAAAAGAACCCATACTATCTGGATTGTCTTGCTAACAATGTGAGCACAATCAACGTGCTGTACCCTTCCCACCTAAGTGCAGTACCTCAGGTCTGCTTAATAAGAACTTGTAAAACATTTAGCTAAATTAAAATCACTGTTACTTAAGTCCTGCCAGCTGCCTCTTCAGGTGCAGATGCTAATCTTAATCTGTAAAGCATCCTCCTTGGATGCTTTATTCCTTCTTCAGACTCTGATCAGCCATATACAACTTCATTCCGTCCCAGCAGTTATCTTTAAGGCCTTGTCCACATTGTGTGTCAGTGAAAAAAAACGTACGTTTCATCTGTGAAGATGTCCGTGAAGGATACGTGGTTGGTCCATGTGTCCGTTTTTACCATCTGTGTGTCATCTGTAATTTACTCAGCTGAAAATTAATTTCCAAAGAATCTCCTATCAGTTTTCAGTGAAAAACGGATGCACCACGGATGCCTCCGTGGTATGTCTGTGATTTTAACGGACCCTTAGACTTCAGTGGGTGTGCTTGTTCCGCATAACGGATCAAAGAAATTCATGTCTCTCTGAGTGAGCAATCAGAAACAGGAGCAGTGTTGTGACAGATTCATGTCAGATACAACAGCACCAACGGCTAAAAGAAGAATTTGCATGCACTCTGCAAAGTAGTAGGATATTCTTAGAAACCCTGTTTATACATTTGCTTATTTTAACATTTAGGAAGCAAATGAACAATAAAAACATCAGCGCTAAGGTGTCCGTAGCAATGCATAATGCAAAACTAGCTTGTTAGAATGAATGTTCATATTACTATTTGCACATAGCATTAGTACTTCATCCACAGGAGCTAAATGAAAATTTATACTGTTTTATAATTGTATATATTGTGCTATAAACAGGAATGACCCTGAAACGTTAGATGCTTTCATCATGGACAAAGCACTTTTGGACTATGAAGTCTCTATTGATGCTGAATGCAAGCTGCTGACAGTGGGGAAGCCATTTGCAATTGAAGGTACAAATTATAATATATATATATATATATATATATATATATATATATATATATATATATATATATATACCGTTGTTGCATGTTTATAAACTGTTTTTACAACATTCTGTTATTTTTGGACACAACTGTTTATTATATTAAATGTTAATATATTATTATATATTACGCGCCAACAGTGCAACACATTCTCTTCAGTGTCCTTGCTGTATTATTGGATTGATTGGATTGATTCTGCTGCTAAGAATTTGAATTCTGACAATGAGAATAAACAGTAAAATTTCATTAACCTGCCCATAAATGGATTATTAGTTTGCCCCTTTTCAAATTTCCTATTGCACAATACTCTAGAGCAGGAATGCTCAACCTGCGGTCCTTCAGCTGTTGTAAAACTACAACTTCCACCATGCCCTGCTGTAAGTTGATAGCTTTAGGCTGTCTGGGCATGCTGGGAGTTGTAGTTTTGCAACTGCTGGAGGGCCGCAGGTTGGGCATCCCTGCTCTAAAGCAGTGGTTCTCAACCTTTTGATGCCAAATAGCCCATAGTGACAAGAAGTTTGAATCAAGTACCCACAAGGAAGCAACAGTGATAAATGTAAACAATAGAAGGATATTCTCACACTGCTGTCATAGACTCTGTTCTTAGCCTGTGACTATGTCATCAGTTCCTTTAGATTTGACAGAAAGAATAGTGCAGCATGCAGCACTAACCTTCCTGTCAAAATGATAGACATCCCATGATGGATGACTATTACTTTCTAAATTACATTCTGCACAGGAGAATACAGCAGCACGTACCTATCACATCCAGTGATGTCTCCTCTGATGTAGACATTATCTTTCCTCATCTTCTCCATTCAGACAAGAGCATCATGATGCCTTCTTTCAGCCACGTTTTGTCTGTCAAACAGACATCTTAGGTTCCTACTTTTCAATCATCCCCCACCTTCTGAACACCCCATCCTGCCACCCCCAATACTATGCTTGTTGTGCTCTTCAAAACTACAGTCATGGCCAAAAGTTTTGAGAATGACACAAATATTATATTTTCACATGATCTGCTGCCCTCTGGTTTTTATGTGTGTTTGTCAGATGTTTTTATCACATACAGAAATATAATTGCAATCATATTATGAGTGACAAAAGCTTATATTGACAGTTAGAATGAGTTAATGCAGCAAGTCAATATTTGCAGTGTTGACCCTTCTTCTTCAGGACCTCTGCAATTCTCCCTGGCATGCTCTCAATCAACTTGTGGACCAAATCCTGACTGATAGCAGTCCATTCTTGCACAATCAATGCTTGCATTTTGTCAGAATTTGTAGGTTTTTGTTTGTCCACCCGTCTCTTGATGATTGACCACAAGTTCTCAATGGGATTAAGATCTGGGGAGTTTCCAGGCCATGGACCCAAAATCTCTATGTTTTGTTCCCTGGGCCATTTAGTTATCACCTTTGCTTTATGGCAAGGTGCTCCATCATGCTGGAAAAGGCATTGTTGATCGCCAAACTGCTCTTGGACGGTTGGGAGAAGTTGCTCTCGGAGGACATTCTGGTACCATTCTTTATTCATGGCTGTGTTTTTAGGCAAGACTGTGAGAGAGCCGATTCCCTTGGCTGAGAAGCAACCCCACACATGAATGGTTTCAGGATGCTTTACAGTTGGCATGAGACAAGACTGGTGGTAGCGCTCACCTCGTCTTCTCCGAATAAGCTGTTTTCCAGATGTCCCAAACAATCGAAAAGGGGATTCATCAGAGAAAATGACTTTACCCCAGTCCTCAGCAGTCCACTCCCTGTACCTTTTGCAGAATATCAGTCTGTCCCTGATGTTTTTTCTGGAGAGAAGTGGCTTCTTTGCTGCCCTCCTTGAGACCAGGCCTTGCTCCAAGAGTCTCCGCCTCACAGTGCGTGCAGATGCACTCACACCTGCCTGCTGCCATTCCTGAGCAAGCTCTGCACTGCTGGTAGCCCGATCCCGCAGCTGAAACACTTTTAAGAGACGGTCCTGGCGCTTGCTGGTCTTTCTTGGGCGCCCTGGAGCCTTTTTGGCAACAATGGAACCTCTCTCCTTGAAGTTCTTGATGATGCGATAGATTGTTGACTGAGGTGCAATCTTTCTAGCTGCGATACTCTTCCCTGTTAGGCCATTTTTGTGCAGTGCAATGATGACTGCACGTGTTTCTTTAGAGATAACCATGGTTAACAGAAGAGAAACAATGATGCCAAGCACCAGCCTCCTTTTAACCCCTTCGCGACCAGCGCCGTACATGTACGGCGCTGGGGCGATGCGGGCACATGGCGCCCGCTCGCGGGTGCGGCGGGCGTCATGGCCGGCAAGTCTCTTGCTGTTTCTAACAGCAGAGACTTGCCGCTACTTACCGCCATCGGCGGCGTCTTCCGGGGTGACTAGATGCCGTGATCACACGTGATCACGGCATCTAGTTGCGTCTAAACCCGGAAGCGTTCGCTTCCGGGTGGTGTACAGACACCCCGTGTGGCCAATCGGGGTGTCTGTACACCATATGAAAACTGTAATCCTCGCTGGTGAGGATTACAGTTTTCAAAGTGCAATTCTTATTCTGGCCACTAGATGGCAGGCCAGGATAAGAAATGAGCAATTGATGGATTTCTGAGTCTATAAAACCCAGAATTGCTCATAAAGAAAAAAAAAAAAAAACGAAAATTTATAAGCCCATATTTGAGCTTTCGAATAGTAAAAAAAAAATTTAAAAAAAGTTAAAAAATATATAAAAAATAAAAAAGATGTAAAAGTTCAAATCACCCCCCTTTCCGTATAAGTAAAAATAAATACCTAAATAACAATAAATATAGACATCATGGGTATCACCGTGACCGAAAACGCCCGTACTTTTAAAATATAAAAAAAAAAATTCCAATACAGCGAATTGTGTGGCGGAAAAAAGCGTCCAAATGGCGATTTGCCGTTTTTTGTCGCTTTTTTTTCTAAAAAAAATTAAATAAAAAGTGATCAAAAAGTCATACACACCCCAGAATGGTATCAATAAAACTTCAGATCGTCCCGCAAAAAATGAGCCCCCATACAGCTCTGTACACATAAATACCAAAAAGTTATAGGGGTCAAGATTTGACAAGGAAAAAAAAAAAAAAAAAGGGCAACTTTCTAATTATTTTATCACTATGAAAACGCAGGAAAAACTATACATATTAGGTATTGCCGGATTCGTACTGACCAGTAGAATGAAAGTAACGGATCAGTTTTAATGCACATCGAACGCTGTAAATAAGAAACCCGTAGAACTGTAGCGGAATAGCGTTTTCTTTGCAATTTCACCCGGTTTGGAATTTTTTTTCCCGCTTCCCACTACACCGTATGCAATATTAAATGGTGGCGTTGGAAAGTACAACTTGTCCCGCAAAAAACAAGCCCTCATACAGCTATGTGAACAGAAAAATAAAAGAGTTATGGCTGTTTGAAGGCAGGGAGCGCAAAACGAAAATGCAGAACCGAAAAAAGCTCCGGGCGCGAAGGGGTTAAAGTGTCCAGTGGTGTCATTCTTACTTAATCATGACAGACTGATCTCCAGCCCTGTCCTCATCAACACCCACACCTGTGTTAATGGAGCAATCACTGAAACGATGTTAGCTGGTCCTTTTAAGGCAGGGCTGCAATGATATTGAAATGTGTTTTGGGGGATAAAGTTCATTTTCTAGGCAAATATTGACTTTGCAAGTAATTGCTGTTAAGCTGATCACTCTTTATAACATTCTGGAGTATATGCAAATTGCCATTATAAAAACTGAAGCAGTAGACTTTGTAAAAATTAAGATTTGTATCATTCGCAAAACTTTTGGCCATGACTGTATACTGCAGAATCAGATAGTCCCCTTGAAAATACTAGTACCACACAGATAGTGCCCCCCTCAATAATTACTGCCACAAAGTGCCCTAAAAAATATATGCACCCAGAAAATAGTGCCTCTGACAGTAATAGTACAATAAACATAGTGTCCCCAAAAATAATTGTCCTAAGCTGATACTGTGCCAGGGTACACCCACACTAATAGTTCCTCCAGAAGTCTTATAAAAATGAATGATTCCCTCTCAGAGAATCCTTAGTATAAAAATATGCCCCCTTATAGTCTGCCAAGTAGAGCCAATTTGCTTATAGTTTACACCACCCCAGTTATAATAATCACCCCCGCTCCTGGTCAACCTGCATGTTTCCAAAGCAAAAATAATAAACACAATTACTTACCCTCGCTGTTGTGAGTGATGCGGTGCAGGACACAATCCTCTTCCAACTTGTGTCCTGAGCTGTATGCAGTTTGGCTTAGGCGGCGCTATGGGATGGTGCCTGAGCAATATGTGTTTCTAGCTTGCCATTCCTTCGCAAGGTGTGATGTTCTATTTTTTCTGCTCATGCCCCAATCCCTGCCTGATTTCCTACTTTTGAGTCTCTGCTACCTGACCCGACCACTGCCTGATTACCGTGTCAACTCAGCCTCCAGTGCCCAGCTCCAGTTTCACCTTTACTTTGGCTTCTTCTGCTTCGTCTTGCTACATTCACCAGTTTTATTGCTGTTTATGAACATGAATAAAAACCTTTACAAAGCCTTTTAACTGTTTTGGAGTTGATTGCATTTGCCTGCTTGTGTGTTACATTTTCTTAAGGTGAGGTGCTTAAAGCGGTTTTCTGGTCCTTTTATAGTGATGGCGACCAGCTGTTCTACCGTACCTTCAGCACCAGAACATCATGTGTGAATGCAGCTGGTTATTGAGGGGGACATTTATTAAGACCGGCAAATTATATGCCAGTCTTAATCCTTGTGCGTTGCCGGTGGATGCACCAAAATTATGATGAGGCCCCTACATAACTTTGGTGTTTGATGCCACCGGGCCATGTAACAATGCTTTAATATATGCCAGCTCCCTTGCTGGTGTAGACTTAGATCATTTTCCAAAAACTGGTGTGGAAAATTATGAATGAGACAGGCCTGCTGGCCCACCCTCTTCCCTGCCCATGCCACGGCTTCTTATTTTGTCACTTTGCAAAAGTAGTGTGAGCAGGGAAAAATTGGAAATTTTGTCGCAAAACACCTTTGTTACAAAATCTGTAACATAAGTACACCAAAAAGTGGCATAAAAAAGATAATAAATGGCTCACTGACAGTACATGTGCTTACAGTACATCACATAAGAATGATGTATCTTATATTATTATGTGATACAATATTATTGTTAGTCTATTACAGTCTTTAGTCTACAATATATTCTCTGACCTGCTAAACTACATTTTTAAGCATACCATGAACGCCATAAGGCTGTTTGACAACAGCTGGAAAGCAATATGTTGGTGATCACTGATCATGAACTCATTTAGTGAATTCACCCTCACCACCTCCTCAGGCAGAGAGTTGCATAGTCTTACTGTAAAGAATCCTCCATTATGTTAGTGTAGAAACCTTGTTTCCTCCAGATGCAGAGGATGTCCCCTCATCACAGTCCTGGGGATAAATAGATCATGGGAGAGATCTCTGTACTGACCCCTGATATATTTATACATAGTTATTAGACCTCCCCTCAGTAGTCTTTTTTCTAAACTGAATAACTCTAATTTTGATAATTTTTCTGGGTACTGTAGTCCACCCATTCCAGTTATTACTTTAGTTGTCCTCCTCTGAAACCTCTCCAGCTCTGCTATGTCTGCCTTGTTCACAGGAGCCCAGAACTTTACACAATACTGAATAATGAACATCTATGCCTCTTTTATGCACCCCATAATCTTATTTGCCTTTGCATCAGCCATCTGACATTGGTTGCTACAGTTAAAGGGGTTATGCACTTTTGAGGGAGGGTTTAGTAACCCCTTTCTCTTGGTCAGACCTGTGAAGGGAAGCATACTTACCTGTTTCTGGGCACTGGTTGCCCGCTCCTTCTCTCCTGGCCTAGGCTTCTATGCTGCGCAATCAGTAGGTAAACCTCCTTTTGACACCACTGCAGCACATTGCTCATTGCAGCTGCTCCTCTTGCGTCACATAACCATTTGTAATGACACAATGGGAGCAGGTCACTGCTGAGGTCAGCAATTGGCTGGAGCAACATTAAAATGGAAGTTTACATCTTGGGAGCACAGCAGAGGTGACAAGGCCAGGGAAAGAATGAGCAGGAATCCAGCACAGAAACCAGGTGTGCTTGTTTCCCTTTGCAGGTCTACCCAAAAGGGGTAGTTTTCCAACCCTTCCCACCCAAATGTGCACAATCACTTTAATTTTACTATCAACTAAAATTCCTGTCAATTTTACCCAGTATTTTAACATTTAGTATGTACGGGTGACTTGTATTATTTGTTCCCATGTACAGAACCTTACATTTGTCACTTAAACCTCATCTGCTATTTCTCAGCTCAAGCCTCCAATCTATCCAGATCCATCTGTAGCAGTATACTATTCATTACTTTACACAATTTAGTGTCATCTGCAAAAATTGATAATGCAATCCCTTAATGAGGTAATTAATGAATACATTAAAGGGAATAGGGCCAAATGGTGACCCCTGTGGTACCCCACAGATAACAGTGACCCAATCTGAGTATGTGCCATTAATATCAACCCTCTGTTGTCTATCACTGAGCCAGTTACTTACCCACATACACACATTTTCCCCCAGTCTAAGCATTCTCATTTATGTACTAACCTTGAAAGGTGTCCTCTGTTGGCTTTTAATATTGATGACCTATCCTCAGGATAGCTTATCAGTATCAGATTGGCAGGGATCCAACACCTGGCACCCCCGCAGATCAGCTGTATGAGGAGATGGCATGTGCAGTGCGCACATGCCATCTCCCTTCTCTTTTCCTGCTCACCGCTGCTGTCTATGGCAGAGCAGCAGCAGGCAGGAAGAGAGATGAGAATCGGCACATGCACACTGCATGCTCTGTCCCCTCATACAGCTGATCAGTGGGGGTGCTGGATGTCAAAGTCCCGCCGATCTGATATTGATGTCATATCCTGAGGATAGTTCATCAACATTAAAAGCCTGGAGAACCCCTTTAATGTGGCACAGTATCAAATGCTTTAAAGAAATCAAGGTAAATGACATCCAGGGACTCCCCCGGTCCAGCCTAGAGCTTACCTCTTCATAGAAACATTTGATAAATGCCAATCCTGTGAAGCACACCCTGTCATTATAGAGCCCTTGAATATCAGAAATAACAGTCCGTCTATTACATGACTTAATTCTCTTAGGATACAGGGGTGTATGCCATCTGGACCCAGTGATTAGTATACTTTAATCTTTTTAAGATGCTGCTGCACTTTTTCCTTGGTCAGGCAGCCCACACTTATTGGGGAGTTTACTTTGACACTCTGCAATTCATCTGATATTTCAGTTTCTTCAGGGAATACAGTAAAAATATTTAATAAATTTGCTTGCTCCTCATTTCCCTCAACAACTCCTCCATTTTTAACGCCTTCCCAAACTCCATTGTACATGTGCAGCAGAAGTCAAGTCTTTGAAGATGGTGCCCACTCCAGAGCTCAGCGGGACCATAGCTGCCAGGTTTTAAACAGCAAACACCTAGGATTCAGTTAATTGCAGTTAATGCCAATCACATACATTTAACTCATTATATGCTGTTGTCAGTTTTGATCACAGTATCTGAAAGAATTTTCCCTGGGAGCACTGAGCTCCCACAGCCCGAACTGTGTCTACACACTGAGATCAGGGAAGTCATTCATTCACAGTGGTAACCTCAGTACCTCTGAAGTAATGGTCCTCAAATTCAGTACTCAGGGCCCACTTAGCGGTCAGGTTTTCAGTGTTCAGCAGGTGATATAATTATTTTTAATGCATCAGGATTTACCACAGGTATTCATTCTGTGGAATATTCTCAAATCATGACTGGTAGGTGAGCCCTGAGGACTGGAGTTGGGGAACACTGCTCTGAAGGATCTGAGGCTACCACAGCAGTAGTTGCTATGGAACATATTGTATGCACCATAGGCTGCAATGGTAATTCATTGCAGTCTATGGGACAAGAGATCTAAGATATAAGTGTAAATAATCAAACCCCCATTACCCATAATAGTATAAATAAATAAACAATAAGAAAATAAAGATCAGTTGTGCCGTCACATCCCAAAATTCCCATACTATTAAAATTTAAATTAATTTATCTAGTATGGTGAACACCATAACAAAAAAATGGCTGATTTGCTTTTTGTTTGTCATTTGACCTCCCAAAAATGTAACCATAAAGTCAAAAGAAAATTCATGCACACTCCAAAATGGTACCACTGAAAGCTACAGATTATCCCCCCAAAAATATATATATATATTAACCCCTTATACAACTCCGTAGAGATAAATATGGAAAAAATATGGGTGTCAGAATAAGCAAAAATTCAGCAAAGTCAGCAAAATAAAAATTATTTTTCTACAGAGTTTTTTTTAATAAATATAAAATGAGAAAGAAAACTGTATACCGATAAATGTGGTACTGCTGTAATTGTACTTACCCAGAAAATGAATGGAACAGGTCGTTTTTACCGCATCATAGAGAATCACCAATAAAAAATGAAACTCAACTAAAAATTATGGTGGTATTGCTTTTTCAAATGCCACCTTTTCAGATTTTTACATTGTATGCAATATTAAAATTATTAAATTGTTTGATTTTTTCTGTACAAAACTTTTATCCGCCTATAAGGTTATGGTCCTCTCACAACGAAAAATTTAGAATGCTTTAAAAAATATCATTTTTGTGCCAGTATTTTTTGCTTTTCATTCATTCATTTATGGCTAGTCAGGCTTCTGAATGTTACATAAATAACAATGAAAATCTTCTCCCATTATTCACACTCTTCAAAATCATTACCACTGAAACGCTCACAGTTCCCAGTTGAATTCATATTAATATATAAACCCACTATATACTGAACTCAGTAAGATTATGCAAATCATGCGGTGGCAGAAAAATAAGCTAAATTCGCAAGGGCTAGTGTTCAGCAAAATATAAATAATTAATTTTAGCATAAACTGAGTATTGTTAAATAGAAAAAAATTTGGTCAGAAAAGCAACTAAATTAAATGATAATCAGTTGCTCATATTACCTCAGGTACTGCATTAAAAAGAACCAAAGAATACCGATTCTTCTTCCCTTTTTTCATATTTTTTATTGTATGCCCGTTTTGTTATTAAGTTCAGCTTGGCGTTAAGTATTTTCTTTTTTTGTGTCCTTTCCATGCATTTAAATTGTATTAAATATTCGGTCATTTTTTTGCCACCATTTAAATTATTTCATTGATGGTATTATGCACTATCCTAGAACCTTCACAGATTTACAGTCATTGTATGGCAAGGATATTCTTATTAATGCTTTGAATTTGTCTTGTTTCCTATCAGTTTCCCTTATGGCCTCTCAGGACACGTTAAACAATTTTCCTGATGCTTTTGTTTCGTGGTATTGCCATGGTGCCTTTTTTGGACTTTGGCAACAAGTGTGAGTTCATCACTTTTATTCCTTTGGCCCTCCCCCCTCCCATTCCCCCCCAGTAATTTGAACCTGTTTGGATGCCTTTTATTTCCTTGTTCTGTGCCTTTATGTTCTACTGTAGTGTGAAGTGTCTGCGTTTTGCATTATTTCTCATTATTTTCTGTGCCACCATTTCGTCTCAGTGTGAGTTATTTTTGGCTTACAAGTTGGCTTTAAAGTATTATTATGTTTTTGGCTTCATGCTTCAGTGAGGAGGATTTCATGTCCTGACGTCTCCCGGGCTTTAGACAGGACTTTACATAAAGGAAGACCCCTCCCCCTCTCCAGTTTTGACGATCCTTTCTAAACACACTTTAACCAAGTACTTTAACTGCCCAGTCATAGCTATCAGCCAGCCATATCTCAGTTATTCCCGCTGTGTCTTAGTTCTCCTCAGACATTACTTCTCCCAGTTCACCAGTTTTATTAGTCAGGCTTCTAGCATTAGTGAACATACAATTGAGAGGTTTTTATATATTTTTTTACCCTACAATATTTCTTGTAAACTGTTCTAGTCCCTCCGTCCATCACATATAGCATGTAATGTAATATAGGAGGAGATTTATCAAGCTGGTGTAAAGTAGAACTGGCTTAGTTGCACATAGCAACCAATCAGATTTCACCTTTCATTTTCCAAAGGAGCTGTGAAAAATGAAAGGTGGAAACTGATTGGTTGCTATGAGCAACTAAGTCAGTTCTACTTTACACCAGTTTGATAAATCTCCCCCATAGTTTCTTACATTAATAAATAGAGTAATGTATTTTGTCCAGCATGTGAAACGCAGTCAGTGTTGTGTTTCATTAAATGTATTAGGCCTCTTTCACACGAGCGTCACGCATTCAGTCCGGATGTGTTTCAGAAAATCCGCACGCAATCGCAGTGAGTTTTGACTGTGAGGGCTGGTGTGAAAGCGGCAGAATATAGAAACAGCTGCGATATTCTCGCAACTGCGAACTGATGCTGAACAAAACATCGCTCATGTGAAAAAGACCCATTGAAATGAAGTGAGTCAGGATTCATGTACGGGTGCAAATGCGTCTCGCATCACCAGCCTTGCACCCGCGCGGAAATCTTGGCCGCGTGTGAAAGGGGCCTAAATTCACAATGCAATTATTTATTATCATCTGTTTATGTAAAATGTAATATTTGGAAGGTTTCAAATCTGGAGATGATAATAAAGTGAGGCGATAGACAATTTGCAAGGTGAATGAACACCTTTTTATCAAAATATTTGTGTCTCAGAAAATTAGCTGGGATAATTTGCACATTCAGTTTTGAAACTAATTTATTACCACCCATTAAGTTTACACTTATTTTCTTGACAGGCAATACATTTTTAGATTTATTTTATGAGCTGTTCTATGTGCTTTAAGCTCAGTCTACTTAAGCCAATTACAACTACGGCAAAACAGAAAATGGTAATAAATCACAAAATATTGGAATACATTTATTACAAATATTGTTTTGTCAGCAATGCATATTCGCAGCACGGTTACTCGATTTGTTGTGTCAGTTTTTATATCCTGATTATATGTCAACTATGGTACAGACACATAAAGTGATTTTATTTTAAATTAATCTTGCATTTGGTTACTAAAAAGTGAGTTCCAAATGTGCAACAAAAGAATTGCATCATACTTTTATATTTTTATTTTAGAACAAAAAAAAATGTATGCATCAAATGCCCCAAATTTAGAGTGAATTGGGCTTTAGGCCTCTTTCACACGAACCTTGTTTTTGCGGGCTCCGATGTGAAAAATGCGGACCCATTCATTTCTATGGGCCCGCAAAAAATGCGGACAGCACCGTGTGCTGTCCGCATCCGTTGCTCCATTCCGTAGCCTGCAAAAAAAATAGAGCATGTCCTATTCTTGTCCGTATTACGGACAAGAATAGTACTGTTCTATTAGGGGCCAGCTGTTCCGTTCCGCAAAATACGGAATGCACACGGATGCCATCCGTTGTTTTTGCGGCTCCGCAATTTGCGGACCGCAAAACACAACGTTCGTGTGAAAGAGGCCTTAGTGTGAATATACAAGTGGCAGATTTGTTGCAGAAATTTCTGCAACTGCCCCATTCATTTGAACGGGCTTTGCAGAAATTCATATGCATCAATTAGACCATTTTTTTAGTCACAGAAAAAAAGCTGTGTTGGGTGGTCTTAGACTTTGTTCACCTAAACCTTTTTGTCTGCATTATAACTCCTTCAGGGCATAGGACAGTTTTTAGCTCAAAGGGGTTATCCGAGGCTAAAAAATGTCCCCCATATGCCTGGGACACTGAATCTACTTACCTGGCTTTCCACTCCCTGCACTGCTCCTGGTCCCCAAACCGCGGCTTCTGCTTCTCCCTGTGTGCGGATGAAAATATCCAGTATCGAGGGGAGTAGCCAATGGCAGGTGGTGACGGGGATGGGCCTCCGTAGTATTGTGGGTGATGCTAGAGGGGCTAGTCCCCATCACCGCCTGCAATTGGCTGCCCCCCATCCCGACATTGGATGTTTTCATCTGCGCATGTGGAGAAGCAGCAGCAGTGGTGCGGGGACCAGGAGCGGTTCAGGGAGCAGGGATCCAGGTAAATAGATTCAGTGTGAGGGGACTGGGCATACGGGGGACATTTTTTAGCCACGGATAACCCCTTTATGGACCAGCTTAATTTTGCATGTCTGGAATGTGTCACATTATGTACTAATAAAGTGGCAAGCTTTATCCCTTGTACTACTCGGGAGCCGAAAACAGTGGTGATCATGCTGCCACGACAGTTCAGAGCCAGTCGTGAATAAGTCAAACACGCCTGGCCCTGTAAGTAAAAGAGGTGGGGGTGCAGCATGTAGATAGTAAGTGGTGCAAGAACAACGTACTTGTTGAACTTAGGGAGTAATTTACTAGGGATGAGCGAACTTTTGAAAAGTTCGGTTCGGTTCGCTTCGGCGAACTTTAGTGAAGTTCGGATTCGTACGAACCGAACCTAAAACGAACCTTGCTATAATGGCTGAATAATTGCTGCTACAATAATGGGAGTCTGATAGGGTATAGTTTCGTTTACTTGCAGTTGCTATTACAATGAAAAAAGTGGAAAAAATCCAAGACTTCAAGAACGGCGACGCAAAATATACGCATATTTGAGAATTTACACTAATGCGTACGCTAATGCGAACATTCCTGCACAAATAACGAACATACAGTGTAGCGTTGTTAAAGGTACGCTACTTAACTGAATATGTACGCATTAGCGTACGCATACACTGCGTCTGCGAACATTTCTACTCAAGTAACGAACATACAGTCTAGCGTTGTCAAAGTTACGCTACTTAACTGAATATGTACGCGTTAGCGTACGCATACACTGCGTCTGCGAACATTCCTACTCAAGTAACGAACATACAGTTTAGCGTTGTCAAAGGTACGCCACTTAACTGAATATGTACGCATTAGCGTACGCATATACTGCGTCTGCGAACATTCCTACTCAAGTAACGAACATACAGTCTAGCGTTGTCATAGGTACGCTACTTAACTGAATATGTACGCATTAGCGTACATTCTCAATAAATATGCGTATATTTTGCATCGCCGTTATTTTAACCAGATTCGTCACGAACTTTCTGAAAATTCGGTTCGATGACGAACCGAACTTTCGGGAAAGTTCGTAACGAATCTGGTTCGTTACGGTTCGGTTCGCTCATCCCTATAATTTACATATGATTAAAAAAAAGCTGGTTTCTCTGCAATAAGCAAGAACATTAGATTCGGCGGCACAGGTTCATCGGACATTTAAACTGGTTTTAAAAGGATGGATTTGATGACAGATTCCCTTTAAACGTTTTGGGGGAGATTTATCAACCTGGTGTAAAGCACAGTTAGCTTAGTTGCCCATAGCAACCATTTGGATTCCACCTTTCATTTTCCAAAGGAGCTGTGAAAAATGAAAGGTGGAATCTGATTGGTTGCTATGGACAACTAAGCCAGTTGTACTTTACACAAGTTTGATAAATCTCCCCCTTCATTTTTTTGTGCAGATTTTCCATTTTAATCCATGTTTTCCTGTAACTCAGCAAGGGTTTACAGCAAAACAAACCTCATTATTTATTACTCTGATTTTTTAGTTCACAGAAACACCCCAAACGTGCTTTTAAACTGCTGTATGAGCACACTGCAAGGCTTGGAAGGGAAGGAGCGCCATATGCTTTTTCGAGGTCTCATTTTGCTGGAATGGGTTGTGGGCGTCATGTTGCATTTGAAGAGAACCTGAGGTACCCCTACTGTTGAAACACTCTGAAAGAAGTGACCCCATTTTGTAAACTACACCCCTCAAAGAAAACTTTTCACAGCGGATCATGCAAAATGAAAATTGCAAGCTTTCCACAGATATGGAATTTCAGTGCCCAATATGCTGTGCCCAGCTAGTGCCATTTGAGACTTGAACCACACTAATTAAATTTATAGGCAAATTCTACTGGGTACGGAAATGCTATAAATGTGGACGTAAGCTGCTGTATGGGTACATGGTAGAGCTCAGAAGCGAAGGAGCGCCATTTGGAGCAAGGATTTTGCTGGAATGGTTTTCTGGTGCTCCCTCACAGGCACAGAGCCTGAAAAATGCATAAAGTAAAAAAAAAACAATTAGTGACCTTATTTTGGAAACTACACTCCCTAAGTTATTTATCAAAGAATGGAGTAATCATTTTGACACCACAATCACAAATGGCTTATTTTTTGCCGGATGAGTTACCATTAGAGATGAGCGAGCACTAAAATGCTCGGGTGCTCGTTATTCGAGTCGAAATTTTCCCGATGCTCGGGTGCTCGTTTCGAATAACGAACCCCATTGAAGTCAATGGGAGACTCGAGCATTTTTGCGGGGGACCAAGGCTCTGCCTAGGGAAGGCTGGGTGAAAACCTGGAAACCTCAGAAAATGATGGAAACACCACGGAAATGGACAGGAAACAGCAGGGGCAGCATGCATGGATGCCTCTGAGGCTGCCTAATCCCACCATTACCCCAAATTCTCAGGCAACAGCCTGGTGGTTACCCTCATGGCAATTGTGCTCACCCAGACCAAGAAAGGCGAGGCAAATACCCATCACATGTTAGGGAAGCACCCAACTAGGTGCAACGAAGGTCCATCACCGCCTGCAGGTGACACCACTGCTCATGCTGGCACTGCAGCTGAAATCAAGTTTAGTATCTGTTCTTATCAGTTGTTGTGCCTGCTGGTGGTATAGTGGTGAGCATAGCTACTTCCCAAGCAGTTGATCTGGGTTCGATTCCCATCTATTGCAAGAGGCAATTCAGAATCAGTACAATATCTAATACGTCCCCTATCCGTAGAGAGGGCCTGTAGGTGGGGGGAAGGAGGTTTCACTGGAAGAGCCAGAGGAGTGCCCCCTGGGCTAGCATGTGTGGTGGTGACAACAGCCGGAATGGATTTGGGAAAACTGTTGCTTTAACCCGTATGGTATTGATTCTTCTCAGTTTAATACCGTATACGTTCCCTATCTTGGGACCCTATATTTAATGGATATTTCGAACACGGAAAACGGAAAAAGAGCTTGCTCTGGCCAGGGGAGTGTCTTTCCCACTGCAGCTAAGGGGACGTGTCCATGCTCTGCCTATCACAGGTCATGAGGCAGATAAAAGAAGAACAAAAACAAACATCAGTACAACTTCTAATACGTCCCCTATCCGGCTAAATTGTTTGTAGAGTGGGCCTGTAGGTGGGGGGGGCAGGCTGGGGCAAGGAGGTTTCGCTGGAAGAGCCAGAGGAGTGCCCCCTGGGCTAGCGTGTGTGGTGGTGACAACAGCCGGAATGGATTTGGAAAAACTGTTGCTTTAACCCATATGGTATCGATTCTTCTCAGTTTAATACCGTATACGTCCCCTATCTTGGGACCCTAAATTTAATGGATATTTCGAACACGGAAAATGGAAAAAGAGCTTGCTCTGGCCAGGGGAGTGTCTTTCCCACTGCAGCTAAGGGGACGTGTCCATGCTCTGCCTATCACAGGTCATGAGGCAGATAAAAGAAGAACAAAAACAAACATCAGTACAACTTCTAATACGTCCCCTATCCAGTTAAATTGTTTGTAGAGTGGGCCTGTAGGTGGGGGGGGGCAGGCTGGGGCAAGGAGGTTTCGCTGGAAGAGCCAGAGGAGTGCCCCCTGGGCTAGCATGTGTGGTGGTGACAACAGCCGGATGTATTTAGAATGACGACGCAGGACCCCAACTTAAAAATTTAGCATCAACCGGTACAGTCGTAAATTATGAGCTTGATCAAGTGTAGTATGTGTTCTATGTATACTACTCAGTTTAATACCGTATATGGCAGCTATCCGGAAAAATAGTTTGGAGAGAGAGAAAGATAGGAAAAAGACGTAAATTGTTTGGAGAGAGGGCCTGTAGGTGGAACTCCGGAAAAATTGTATGGACAGAGGGCCTGTAGGTGGACCTCCGGAAAAATTGTTTGGAGAGAGGGCCTGTAGGTGGACCTCCGTTAAAATTGTTTGGACAGAGGACCTATAGGTGGACCTCCGGAAAAATTGTTTGGACAGAGGTCCTATAGGTGGACCTCCGGAAAAATTGTTTGGAGAGAGGGCCTGTAGGGGGCCCTCCTGAAAAATTGTTTGAAGAGAGGGCCTGTAGGTGGACCTCTGGAAAAATTGTTTGGAGAGAGGGCCTGTAGGTGGACCTCCGGAAAAATTGTTTGGAGAGAGGGCCTGTAGGTGGACCTCCGTTAAAATTGTTTGGACAGAGGGCCTATAGGTGGACCTCTGGAAAATTTGTTTGAATATAGGGCCTGTAGGTGGACCTCTGGAAAAATTGTTTGAATAGAGGGCCTGTAGGGGGCGATCCTGAAAAATTGTTTGAAGAGAGGGCCTGTAGGGGGCCCTCCTGAAAAATTGTGCTAAAAGAGTGCCAGTTGGACCTCTAAAAAATGGCGTTTTTTGGGTCAGCGTTAGGCAAAGACGATATGGAGGAGGAGGAGGAGTAGAGAAGAGGAGTAGAGAAGTGGAATCGGATACATAAGTTATTTAAATCTTTAGCTGCTTTCCCCCGGAGGAGATATGAATTCCGGTGAAATCCAGGCTTTGTTCATTTTAATAAGCGTCAGCCTGTCAGCGCTGTCAGTTGACAGGCGTGTACGCTTATCGGTGATAACGCCACCAGCTGCACTGAATACCCGCTCTGACAGCACGCTAGCGGCAGGGCAGGCCAGCACCTCCAAGGCGTACAGCGCCAGTTCAGGCCACGTGTCCAGCTTTGAAACCCAGTAGTTGTATGGAGCAGAGTGATCGCTATGGACGTTGGTATGGTCAGCTAGGTACTCCCTCACCATCTTTCTGTACAGCTTCCCCCTACTCTGCCTAGACTGGGGACAGGTGACAGTGTCTTGCTGGGGTGACATAAAACTGGCAAAGGCCTTGGAGAGCGTTCCCCTGCCAGTGCTGGACAAGCTGCCTGCTCGCCTCCTCTCCCCCGCTACTTGGCCCACAGAACCATGCCCTCTGCCGCTAGTGGCGTCAGATGGGAAGAATTGTTTCAGCTTGTGCACCAGGGCCTGTTGATATCTATTCACTCTCATACTCATTTCCTCTGCAGGGATGAGAGTGGAAAGGTTCTGCTTGTACCGTGGGTCCAGGAGAGTGAACACCCAGTAATCGGTGTTGGAAAAAATTCTTCTAACGCGAGGGTCACGGGATAGGGAGCCTAACATGAAGTCTGCCATGTGCGCCAGAGTCCCAACACGCAAGAATTCCCTCTCCTCACTGGCCTGACTCTCCATTTCCTCCTCCTCCTCCAAGTCCTCCTCTTCAGCCCATACACGCTCAAGAGTTAAGGACTGAGCACTGGTACCCTCTACTGTCTCGCCAACATTCTCCTCCTCTTCCTCCTCATCCTCATCCCCCTCCTCCGATAGGCGCTGAGAAACAGACCGGAGGGTGCTCTGGCTATCAAGCAACGTATCTTCCTCCACCGTCTCTTGTGACAAGCGCAAAGCATCCGACTTGATGCTGAGCAGTGAGTTTTTCAACAGGCAAAGCAGCGGGATGGTGAGGCTGATAATGGCGGCATCGCCGCTGACCATCTGTGTTGACTCCTCAAAGTTGCTCAACACCTGGCAGATATCAGACATCCACGTCCACTCCTCATTGTAGACTTGAGGAATCTGAGAGACCTGACTACCAGTTCTGGTGGAAGATGACATCTGGCAGTCTACAATAGCTCTGCGCTGCTGGTAAACTCTGGATAACATGTTTAATGTGGAATTCCATCTCGTGGGCACGTCGCACAACAGTCGGTGAGCGGGCAGTTGTAGGCGGCGCTGCGCTGCCCTGAGAGTGGCAGCATCTGTGCTCGACTTGCGGAAATGTGCACAGATGCGGCGCACCTTGGTGAGCAAATCAGACAAATTGGGGTATGTCTTGAGGAACCGTTGAACAATTAGGTTGAACACGTGGGCCAGGCATGGCACATGTGTCAGTCTGGCGAGTTGCAGAGCCGCCACCAGGTTACGCCCGTTGTCACACACAACCATGCCTGGCTTGAGGTTCAGCGGTGCCAGCCACACATCGGTCTGCGCCGTGATGCCCTGTAACAGCTCTTGGGCGGTGTGCCTTTTGTCACCTAAGCTCAGCAGTTTGAGCACCGCCTGCTGGCGCTTACCCACGGCACTGCTGCTGCGCCTAGAGCTACCGACTGAAGGCGCCGTGCCCACGGATGGTAATTCGGTGGACGAGGAGGAGGGGTCGGAGGAGGAGGAGGCATAGTACGACTGAGAGACCGTGACCGAGGTAGGCCCCGCAATCCTCGGTGTGGGCAGTACATGAGCGGCCCCAGGGTCAGTCTCGGTCCCAGCCTCCACCAAGTTAACCCAATGTGCCGTCAGTGAGATGTAGTGTCCCTGCCCGGCAGCACTTGTCCACGTGTCCGTGGTTAGGTGGACCTTATCACTAACCGCGTTGGTCAGGGCACGGATGATGTTCTGTGACACGTGCTGGTGTAGGGCTGGGATGGCACATCGGGAAAAATAGTGGCGGCTGGGGACGGAATACCGAGGGGCAGCCACCGCCATGAGATTTCGAAAGGCCTCGGTCTCTACCAGCCTATAGGGCAGCATCTCCAGGCTAAGCAATTTGGAGATGTGGACGTTGAGGGCTTGGGCATGTGGGTGGGTGGAACTGTATTTCCTCTTGCGCTCCAGCGTCTGCTGTAAAGACAGCTGAACGCTGCGCTGGGACACGTTGGTGGACGCTGTAGAGGATCGTGGAGGCGAAGGTGTGGTTTTCCGGCGGGAGGCGCTCGTGCCGGGATCCTGGGCAGGGGGTTGACTAGCAGAGGCAGCGAGTGATGCAGGGGGTTGACTAGCAGAGGCAGCGAGTGACACAGGGGAAGGAGCAGTGGTGGGACCCGCAGGAGGTGGTGAACGGCCTTGGTTCCATTGAGTGGGGTGTTTAGCACTCATATGCCTGCGCATGCTGGTGGTGGTTAGGCTAGTAGTGGTGGCACCCCTGCTGATCCTGGTGTGGCACAGGTTGCACACCACAGTCCGTCGGTCATCCTCAATTTCTTTAAAGAACCTCCAGACTTGCGAACTTCTAGGCCTCGCCACGGGAGCTTCACTACGTGAAACAGTTGCTGCTGATGCACCAGCTCTGGCCCTGCTTCTCCTTCTGGCCACACCACTGCCTCTTACAACCTGTTCTGGTGCAGCACTCGCCTCCGCCTCAGAAGCACTGTCTTCACTCGGCATATCAACCCAGCTTGGGTCAGTCACCTCATCATCCTCCGATTCCTCAGTCTGCTCCCCCCTCGGAATTCCTCCCCTAACAACAACTTCACCACTGTCTGACAACCGTGTCTCCTCATCGTCTGACACCTCTTTACAAACTTCTTCCACTAACTCAACATTGTCATCATCATCACCCACAGACTGCGACAGTTGGAAAACTTGGGCATCGGGAACGAGGTCAGCAGCAACCTGAGAAGTGGTTTGTGACTCTGGGAAGGGTCCAGAAAACAGTTCCTGAGAGTATGCCGGATCACTTTCCAAATTTTCCTGGGAGGGGGCAGACTGGGGGGAAGGAGGTTGAGGTGGAGGAGCCATAGGAGTGCTCCCTTGGGTAACGTGGGTGGACTGCGTGGAAGACTGACTGGTGGACAAATAACTTGAAGCATTGTCCGCAATCCACGAGATTAGCTGTTCGCACTGTTGTGGTTTCAACAGTCCTCTACCACGTGTCCCTGTAAGTTGAGACATGAAGCTAGGGAGTGTAACTCTGCGGCGTTCCACAGCTCCCTCATCAGCAGATACTGTCTCACCCTGCCCAGGACCACGGCCTCTGCCCCCTGCAGTAATTGAATGCCCACGCCCTCGTCCTCGACCCTTAGCCCTGGGGTTCAACATTGTTTGTATATAAGTGTATGATATAAAAAAAAAAAATAAACGGGCTTGGTGTACTGAAACCCACAAACTTGTTCAGTCTGGTAGAATTAAGTGACGTACAGAAAGTGTCACCTGGACAGTATATACGGATGGGAGCGAGTGTGCTGAACTGTGACACACAGAAAGGTTACACACAGCTGAGTAAAATGGATTTGTATCACTGAACTAAAACAACTGAAAAAATAATTTTTTTTTTATATTTTGTTTTTTTGGGAACGTGACGTGCAGGAACTATGGTAGAACTCACTGACACCCTGTTAACGGTGGCTATTTAGTCTTCGACCCAGACAAATGTCGCACAGAGAATTTTCTGGATCAAGCGGTAGATGATATTGGTAGCAAATGACTTGGTTGTATTGTGTGACGTACAGAAAGTGTCACCTGGACAGTATATACGGATCGGAGCGAATGTGCTGAACTGTGACACACAGAAAGGTTACACACAGCTGAGTAAAATGGATTTGTATCACTGAGCTAAAACAACTGAAAAAATAATT
This sequence comes from Rhinella marina, assembly GCA_900303285.1. Classification (NCBI taxonomy): domain Eukaryota; kingdom Metazoa; phylum Chordata; class Amphibia; order Anura; family Bufonidae; genus Rhinella; species Rhinella marina. Next base: position 82,958 of record ONZH01003733.1, on the reverse strand, counting down.
ATTTTTTTATATTTGTTTTTTTATATTTTTTTTTAATTTTGTTTTTTTGGGAACGTGACGTGCAGGAACTATGGTAGAACTCACTGACACCCTGTTAACGGTGGCTATTTATTCTGCGACCCAGACAAATGTTGCACAGAGAATTTTCTGGATCAAACTGTAGATGATATTGGTAGCAAATTACTTGGTTGTATTCTGTGACGTACAGAAAGTGTCACCTGGACAGTATATATGGATTGGAGTGAGTCAGTGCTGAACTGTGACACACAGAATGGTTCCACAGTGCTGTGTGCAATGGATTTGTATCACTGAGATAGAACAATAAAAAAAAAAGCAGGGTTAGATATGGCGATAGCTGCACTACTAGTGCCAGCCAGCCAGCCAAGCCAGGAGACAAAAAAAAAATTTCTTCTAGCCCTTAGAAGGGCTGTTGGGTTCTTTGTGGGTGATTCCTGACTAACTGAGAACTAAATTCAGGCCCTAACACTGTCCCTGAAAGGCAGCAGCTCTATCCCTAACGACATCCAGACGGCATCTGAGCCGAGCGCCGTGGCCAGTCACTAGTATATTCCAGGGTCACCTGATCAGGCCAGCCAACCCCTGCTATCGACATGTAAGGGCCCCACGTGATGCTGGGTGTACTGTAGAGTCTCCTGGCTTGTGATTGGCTGTGTTTATAGGCGCCAAAAAAGCACGATGCGGAAGTTTCCATTTCCTCGAGTATGGCGAGATACTCGTCCGAGCTGCGAGTACTTACGAGTAACCTAATACTCGAACGAGCACCAAGCTCGGACGAGTATGCTCGCTCATCTCTAGTTACCATTATTATGTACATACAACTTTTGATCAGTTTTTTTATTTTGCTTTTTTGGGAAGCAAGATAATGAAAAGGCAGAAATTTATTTGGGGTTTTGTTTTTGTGTTACCATATGTTTTTGGCAATGGTGTTGAAGGGGTTAATTTTTGGTAGGATGAGTTCACCTTTTTAATTGGTACAATTTTGGGGTACAAAATATTTTTTTGAATCAATTGATATGTTTTTTGCAAGACGAGGTGACCAAAAAATGACTGTTCTGGCTTGTTTTTTGGTGGGATGAGGTGACATTTCCATTGGCATTTTAGGGTAAATATGACTTTATAATCATTTGATATGATTTTTGGTGGGGCAAGGTAACGAAAAAATGGCAGCTTTGACCTAGGTTTTACCTATTTTTTATATGCCTTTCACTTGACAAGGTTGATCAAGTTGAAGCTTGAAGCTTTTTTTTAAAAAAAAAAAGCTTTTTTTTAGTCACACTATGAGACTTCAACCTTTAAGTGTCTGATCACTGTTTCAATGCAGTACCATACATCAGTGGCATAGCTATAGGGAGCGCAGCGGTCGCAGTTGCGACCGGGCCCCTAAGCCAGGGGAGCCCAGAGAGCCCCCCTTGCCACTTGCAGGGAAGCACCTCCAATTAGCCAGGTGCGACGCGGCCCTGCGCACACAGTTAGGCCCCTTTCACACGGGCGAGTTTCCCGCGCGGGTGCAATGCGTGACTTGAACGCATAGCACCCGCACTGAATCCTGACCCATTCATTTCTATGGGTCTGTGTACATGAGCGTTTTTTTTCACGCATCAGTTCTGCGTTGCGTGAAAAACGCAGCATGTTCTATATTCTGCGTTTTTCACGCAGCCCTGGCTCCATAGAAGTGAATGGGGCTTCAGTGAAAAACGCATTGCATCCTGAAGCAAGTGCGGGTGCAATGCGTTTTTCACTGATGGTTGCTAAGAGATGTTGTTTGTAAACCTTCAGTTTTTTATCACGCGCGTGAAAAACGCATCAAAACGCATCGCACCCGCGCGGAAAAAACTGAATAACTGAACGCAATCGCAGACAAAACTGACTGAACTTGCTTGCAAAATGGTGCGAGTTTTCCTGAACGCACCCTGAACGCATCCGGACCTAATCCGTGACGCTCGTGTGAAAGAGGCCTAAGGGGCGGTGGCGGGGCAGAGGGAGATGAGCGCTTCCATTGTGGAAGCGCTCATCTCCATAGTCATCTGTATCGCCGTCCTCAGGACGTTGATACAGATGCCTGTACTGCGGGGCAGGGGAGGGATAGGCTTGCAGCCTATCAGAGCCCGGCTCAGGCGGCGCGATGACGTCATCACGCCGCCTGAGCCGTACAGCACGGGACACAGGCCGGAAGAGGCCTGCATCGCATCACTGCCAGCTCCATGGAGGTAAGTATAAGTGTTTTTTTTTTTTTTTTTTTTTTATTGTAGCAGTCACGGACCGGAGCTCTATTGGGGGCACATGGGGGCATTTTTAGGGGCACATGGGGGCATTTTTTACTGGCACATGGGGGGCACTGGGGGCATTTTACTGGCACTGGGGGCATTTTTACTGGCACATGGGGGCACTGGGGGCGTTTTTACTGCCACTTGGGGCATTTTTACTGGCACTGGGGCATTTTTACTGGCACATGGGGGCACTGGGGGCATTTTTACTGGCACATGGGGCACTGGGGGCATTTTTACTGGCACATGGGGGCATTTTTACTGGCACAGGGGGCATTTTTACTGGCACTGGGGGGCATTTTTACTGGCACATGGTGGTATTTTTACCGGCACAAGGGGGGCACTGGGGGCATTTTAATGGCACTGGGGGCATTTTAATGGCACTGGGGGTATTATTACAGGCACTGGGGCCATTTTTACTGGCACATAGGGGCACTGGGGGCATTTTTACTGGCACTGGGGGCATTTTTCTGGCACATGGGGGCACTGGGGTATTTCTTCATGGCATGGAAGCACTGGGGGCATTTTTACTGGCACTGGGGCATTTTTCTGGTCAATGGGGGCACTGGGGCATTTCTTACTGGCACATGGGGGCACTGGGGGCATTTCTTACTGGCACATGGGGGCATTTTTACTGGCACATGGGGGCACGGGGGGCATTTTTACTGGCACTGGGGGCATTTTACTGGCACATGCTGGAATTTTTACCGGCACAAGGGGGGCACTGGGGGCATTTTTACTGGCACTGGGGGTATTATTACAGGCACTGGGGCCATTTTTACTGGCACATAGGGGCACTGGGGGCATTTTTACTGGCACTGGGGGCATTTTTCTGGCACATGGGGGCACTGGGGCATTTCTTTATGGCATGGGAGCACTGGGGGCGTTTTTACTGGCACTGGGGCATTTTTACTGGCACTGGGGGCATTTTTCTGGTCAACGGGGGCACTGGGGCATTTCTTATTGGCACATGGGGGCACTGGGGGCATTTCTTACTGGCACATGATTTTGGGGGGGAATCAATGGGGGGAACTTCTGGCGCATTATTGGGGTGTTTCTTACTGGCACATAATTTGGGGGGCATCTAGGGTGTGGAGCACTTCTTACTGGCACGTTATTGGGGTGAAATTTTGGGGGCACTTCTTACTGGCACATTGGAAGCATTATTACTTCTGGGGCACAGTGGGGACATTAGTACTGTTGGGGGCACTATTACTAACAAGTGCAGAGAATTATTAGTTAGGACTTTGGGGGGCACTATTACTGTGGGGGGCACCCTGGCACAGTATCAGCGCACTTATTTCTGGGGGACGTTATGTTCCCACTATTACGGGACACTATTTGCTGGGCGCAGTTGTTTTAGGATACTGTGTGCAAATAATTATTGAAGGCCACTATCTGTGTCGTACTAGTGGCACAGTACTGGGGGTGGTAGGATTATTTGTCCAGAAGATGGGAGGATGATGGAAAAGTAGTAAACTAAGATTTTTTTCTGTCAAACTGCAGAGATGAGAAATGGCTGAAAAATGGCGTCTGGTCTGAAAGGAGAAGATGAGGAAAGAGAACATCTACATCAGAGGAGACGTCTCTGGATGTACGAGGTATGGGGCGCTGTATTATACTGGATGTAAGAGGTATGGGGCGCTGTATTACACTGGATGTAAGAGGTATGGGGCGCTGTATTACATTGGATGTACGAGATATGGGGCGCTGTATTACACTGGATGCATGAGGTATGGGGCGCTGTATTAGGCTACATTCACACTGCAAATTGCAGATCTGTAAAAAAAGGATGATGTTCCGTATGGCATCCATTTTTTCTTTTGCAGATCCACTGTAACAATGCCTATCCTTGTCCACAAAAGGACAAAGATATGAATGGACATAAAGATGCGGACAGCACACAGTGTTCATTGAAGTGAATGGGTCCGCATGTGAGCTGCAAAATATGCAGATTGGAGGCTGCAAAAACAACTTTCGTGTGAATGTAGCCTTACCCTGTATGTTCTGTAGTGATATACGTAATGTTAGGAGGGAAAAGGTTAGGGTGAGAATTTGGCATGGGGGGGGGGTTCAATTTTTGACTTGGCCGGCAGAAAAGCTAGGTGCACCAGCGCTGAGGGAAGGTGGGGGGGGGGGGGGCGGTCCCAAGCTGAACTCCTGCACCAGGGCCCATGAGCCTTTAGCTACGCCCCTGCCATACATGCTGCATTGTACTGCATTGAAACTGCCTCATAGGCTTCCATATGTGGTAGGCATGGAAGCCTTTGTAAGGCATACCGATAGAGTTAGAGAGGGAGCTCCCTCTCTCCGTATACCTCTTAGGCCTTGTTCACACGTCAGTTATTTGATCAGTTATTTCCATCAGTTATTGTGAGCCAGAACCAGGTGCGCGTCAAAAACACAGAACAGGTGCAGATCTTTCCTTTATACCTTATGTCTGAGTAGGCTCCACTCCTGGTTTTGGCTCACAAAAACTGATGGAAATAACTGATCAAATAACTGCCGTGTGAACAAGGCCTTAGATGCTGACTGCAGCATTAGAGTTTTCAGTAGCAACCTAGCCCTTGTGCCTGCTGAATCAGAGCAACGAATACATGGCGGAGTGCATCATTTTTTAGATTTTTTTTTTTGTACAGTACATTTGTGTTAAGTTCTATAGAGAAGCCTAATTTTTTTCTACTCTAATACCTAGAGCAAACTGCATTTTGATTTAAAAAACAAACAAACAAACAAACAGCCAGAAAGGCAAGGAGTGAAAAACGCAAAAACTAAAAACTATTTAAAAATATTTAATATTAGTGTTTTCTATTTTTTTTCTATGTTTTAAAGCATTTTATATTTTTTTAATTGCCCTAGACCCTAGGGGACTTGAATCTGCTACCCCTGGATTGCATGTGAAATACACTGCAATACTTCTGTAAGCACTTATTTGCAACATGGCACAGGCACCATGTTATAGAGCAGCAGGGTCTAATCTAATATATAAAGCTGAGTGTATGTGTGTGTGTGTGTGTGTGTGTGTGTGTCCGCTAAAGGAATCTGCTGCAGCTACAATCACAAGATTTGGCACACATGTACATCAGGTGTTCGGGAAGGTTTTAGAACAGTGTTCAGCTCTCCAGGACGTACCGTTCCTGAGATATTCCCAAAAAATGCAATAGTAGCCTGGTCACATGACCCTTATCAGCCAATAGAAGCTCACAGGCAGTCTCCACACACCAGATTTCTATGACAACCTAGCCAGTTCACTGCTGTAGGTCTGCATTAAAGAGGCAGAGCATTGTGGATGACAATGGTAAAGGGGTATTTCAGTTACCATAAATATAACTTATGTTTTAGACTAATTCATCATCAATCATTACCTCATATAATGTAAATTTCACATATTTACTGTTCAGTAGTAATAAAAGATGTATTTTTCCACTGCTACCCACCTTCCTCCTAAATTACTATGGCATCGACCTGTAATTCAGGCCACAGTCAAAAGAAGGACTTAAAAGCCCCACCCCCAGATCCCACTAAGTCATGCCCCTGACTCAGTCAGGCCACGCCCCTTCCATGCCGCATTTGACCGCGATTAAAAATATAGGTAAAAATCACCTACTTTCAGCTGCAGGGGTGGGGGAGGGTGACTTTCTCCCTGCAGCTCATTGCTCAGTCTGCACAGTGCTGCTGCTGAGAGTGAGCTGTTCAAAAAAACATCCCTGTGTCCATCCAGGCCCTGCGCATGACAGAGGACAGGGAGTCTGAAAGCCAGACTGTCCAGCCTAAAACAAGACTTCTGGCCACCCTAGGTGCAGGCTGATGTTAGGGTGGCCAGATGTCCGGCGTTAGGCTGGACAGTCCAGTTTTCTGGCTACCTATTCTCTGTCCGACGCAGTGCCTGGACAGACACAGGGATGTCCACCCTTTCAGTAGCTCACACTCAGACAGCTTCTCCTCCGTGTCTTCACGGAGGCAGGGGGCATGGCCTCATGTTTAGTGGTGTGTCTTCATGGGAATTGGGGGCGCTGTTTCACGTTTGGGGGAATGGCCGGTGAGGTCTGGCTTTCTGGGGTGAAGACAGTGGCCACTCTAGCTGCTGTGGAGGTCACTGTTAAATGGGTGGGCTGCTGTAGAGATCACTGTTAAAGTGGCGGGCTGCTGTAGAGGTCACCGTTAAAGGGGCGGGCAGCTGTAGAGGTCACTGTTAAGGGGCAGGCTCTGTAGAGGTCACTGTTAAAGGGGAGGGCAGCTGTAGAGGTCACTGTTAAAGGGGCTGGCCGCTGTAGAGGTCACTGTTAAAGGGGCGGGCTGCTGTAGAGGTCACTGTTAAAGGGGCGGGCATTGTAGAGGTCACTCTCGATATCTTTTAATGACACACACAAACAGTAAATGAAATAAATTAAATATACCCGGGCGAAGCCGGGTCCTTCAGCTAGTATATAATATACATGTATTTATAAATTACAAGTTTTGTTGAATCTTTCCCCACAAAACTATATATCAATCTGCTCAGCTCTTCCTGCTTTATAAAATATTGGCTGCAGATTGCATTGAATTTTGCAATGATGGGTCCACTTTAACTGGGCAGGATCAAAGTTAATTCCAATCCCAGCCACTGCAGGCCTGTGTCAGCTATATACTGTAACACAGCAGACACCTGTAAGTTATGGAGCAGGCTTAATACCTCTTACTCCATATTGTACACTCCTACTGCACCTTTGGCATACACGTACATCAAGGTGAATAAAGGAGTTAATATTTTGCTCTTGAACAAGATATGCTGAGCTGTGATTAATTGCTAGGGGCGACAAAGATACTTTTAGTTTAAGGTAGTTACTAGGTTTTGATAATTTTTTGTAAGCATATTTAGCAGTATTTTTTCATCCATTTTTCATATGCATATAGACATATTAGCATTTTATTTAGTAGCCTGGGTATAATGTTTTTGTTGTATTATTTCCCCTAGACTTATAAAGGTCTTTTAATCCAAAACTACACCATGGTATATATGTATGTATGTAATGGAATACCTTTAGTTGTATGCCACAGTGGTCACACAGGCCCAGGAGCTGTGCCTATATGATCCCCACTGGATTAGTAGCTGACGGGATTAGAGTGTTTAAAGAGGACAAACTTTGGGTCATGGACTTTGAACTTCCTGGAAGGTGATTAATATTGTACAATCTACCCCAGCCTTCTGATTTGTCACTATGGCAAGTCAAATGTTTTCTGAAACTTCAGGTACACTTCATACTCAGTTAAAATTACAGTATTTTAAAATATGAAAAAAAAAAAATGTGTTGACAGGTTCACCGATCCAAATCAAAATTCTGTGAAAAACCCACATCTCTCTGCATCATCAAAGTGAAATATAGCAACAGTGCAAAAGTTATGTTATGTGATAAAAATGAGTGAACCTGTCAAAATTCAGTTTGCCAGAAATTCTTTAAATTGGCTCATTTGGTTTAATCTTCAGAAATCATAATCAGCTTTAATTAAAACAGTAATTACAGCAATTTTAGGCCTGGGCTACACTGTGACTTTTTGTAGCGCAACTGATTGATTTTTAACTATTGAGTGACAGCTGCAGTCCAAAAGATTGTATTCAAAAGTCGTAGTGTAGCCCTAGTTTTAGGCTTCCTTCCTACAAACTTTTTTGTGGCGTCCGTTTTTGCCATCAATTTCATCAATTTCTTTACAAGTAGTTTTTGGGTGGCTTTTTGGCTTACAATTGCTGATGTAAAATACTGACCAAATCAAATACTGACTGTGTGAAAGTGGCCTTATGCAGTATGTTTTATTCTGTACATTTTGTACCCTCATTTACTATTTTATAAGAAAAATGCAAATAAAGAGGAAGCAAATACCACAGTAAAATACCACAAAATGCCACATGTGAACATACCCTAACACTCTAAGGCCTCATGCACATGACCATATTTTGTATCCGAGTCCGATATGTATTTTTAGCAGATTGCACACAGACTCATTTCTATGGGTCCGCACAAAAAAATGTCATCCTTATTCTGTCCGCATCCGTGTGTCTGTTTTGCAAATTATAGAACATGTCCTATTCTTGTCAGTATTGCATAGTAGGACATGGTCATGTGCATGAGTCCTCACAAAGGGCCCCATGCAAGACCACTATTCAGACACCTTGTTTCCCACTAACTCATCATAAAGTAGCCACCATACGGTAAGTCTCTTTAACAAACCACTAGTACTTAATAAGTTACCATATTTTCCACTTTATAGGACACATTTTTTCCCAAAAAGTTGGAGGAAGATGGCAGCGGTGACTGTAGTGATGCAAGCGCTTGCTGTACTCACTACTCCCTGGTCTTCCTCCTGATGTTGTATGCAGTCAGGTGTCAGTGCAGCACAGGCCTGGACAAGACCAAGGAGTGTCACTGCAGGAGAAACCGCTGGATCTACGGGGAAGCAGGATAGGTAAGTTATTTTATCTCTGATGGGCATCTGATCTGAAGCCTGACATGGGTTGTCTGATGTAAGCTCTGACTGGGGTCTGATCTGATATAGGGATCTGTTCTGAGCACTGATGGGGATCTGACATGGGATCTGATTTGAGGTCTGACATGGGGTGTCTGATGTAAGCTCTGATTGGGGTCTGATCTGATATAGGGATCTGTTCTGAGCACTGATGGGGATCTGACATGGGATCTGATTTGAGGTCTGACATGGGGTTCTGATCTGAGGACTGATATGGGTGTCTGATCTGAAGTCTGATGATTGGGGGTCTAATTTGGCGATTTGATGAAGATCTGATCTAACGTCTGATGGAAAATATTTATTTTCTTGTTTTCCACCTCTATGTGAGTCTTACTAAAACAAAATATACAATAATTAGCTTAGTCCTTTACATATTATCTAATAGATTGTACGATGCTGTTTGGCCTAGTTCACAAATCTATGACTGTAGGTCCATGAAAAATGGTCAATGTTTCATTTGTGATACTGTTTGTGTTGCATCTTTAGTTCTTGGTGTCTTCTAGCAAAAATATGAGAAAATCATGGTTTTCATGGACATGCAGTCTTGAATGGGCATGTTTGGTCTCCAACATGGATAAAAATAGTGCATGTTATTAGTGAGCAGTGGCCTCCCCTTACATTCAGGGTCCCTGTTAATCTGCTTATGTTGTACACATTGTAAAGTATGTCTGCCTCTGGCACTGCAACTCTGTGAGATGCAATAGTGGTGTCAGTGACATTGGCTTGTAGTGGCTTGTAGAGATGAGTGAATTCCATATTTAGAAATTTGTTTCCGCTTCATTTAGTGGTAAAAGGTGAATTACATTATGGATTCCGTTACCACGGACCATAATGCAATTCTATGACAGAATGCATTTTACAGGCATTCCATTATTCATTCCATCATAATAGAAGTCTATGGGCTGCATAACAGATCCGTCTGGTCTCTGTTATGCAGAAGAGGACTCCAGTCTGCATGGTCCAGTCCATAACATGACTGCTGATGGAAGGTCATGTGACTAGACATGTAACTCACCCTCCTCTATTCAAACACACTGCAACTTCACTAAACTCCTAACAGTGCAAATACAGATGGCTGGAGCAGTGCATTTGAATGGAGGAGACATCACTTGGTGGTGATTTCACTGGTCAAATGACTTTTCAACAGCAGCCATTTTATGGACAAGACCTCTGTGTGGACAGCACAAAAGACTTGGAAAACAAGGGAGCATACCTTCTAAAATATAGAAAATGGTGCAGAATTTCAGCAAAGGCTATATTAGTAAGTGCCATATAATTATCTTGCAAACACATTGATTAACAGTTGCCAAAAAGTGGCCAACCCCTTTAAGTTCTGACAAAGCACGAGGACTTGGGGAGTAGTGGAATAAATTACCTATTTGCAGCCTATTCAACCTAGCTGTGCCACTAAATTGTTGCTTTGTCTACTTTTGTTTTGGAAGTAGATGCATTTATCAAATTTATCAGATGTGCACATTTCTTTATTCTTATTTAGTGGTACTTTGGATTTACAACAGATACACGCAAAAGCTGTGAAATTTGGCAGTTTTACAATTATGCTTAAATGAGTAATAATTAAGCTGTTCAAGCATTTAACAAAGGGGCTTTAAAATTAAACCACACATGGTTACATTTTTTTTCAAGTCTTTATCTCTTAAACAGCTTCTTTTCAATTATTCAGTGCAGCAGGTATGGATGATTTGGTTTGGTCCACTACATACATTCAAATCCAAAAGGACACAACAAAATCAGCTTGAATTCAGTCACCGTTACTTCCATTGACTGCAGGTGTGTTCTGTGAAACTCTCTTGTGGAAAAGCTTTTAGACAGGATAATCCATCACGTAAATGAGTACACAAATCCCATGTAACCATCAACAGTAGTTTCTTAAACTTGAGTTGCTTTGCTTACTCTGCAGTTTGAATTCATTAAGATTTCTAGTTATTTGTTAAGACATATTTTCTCCTTTATAACATGTAAAACGAATACATAAAAATGCATTGTTTCTGCTTCACTGCTTCAAACAACACCATTTATAAACCGTTTTTGGATTTAAAAACTTTCTTTAATTTTCACTCAGTAACAACATTGCTTAAATACCCAAACATGAATAAACAGATAGAGAATATAGCTCATGGACCTCAGGGAGGACCTGCCAGAAGACATGTGAAATAGAGATGAGCAACTCAATTCTAAACTAATCAAATATGTTATAAGTTTCCAAAAAGCTTTGCTTTTCAGATAATCCAAAACTTTTGGGATTCATCTCACACGAATTGCTTGGAATTGCATCTGCCATTTTATAGATCAGAAGGCAAAGAAGATGAAGAAGGAGGGTCACATAATCTCTGGGGTGCCTTGGGCTGGCAGGCTTGCCCATAATGCCTTGCAGTCAGCCACAGTCAATCATGAGGAACTATAGGTGATGACTCAGTGGATGTGTCATAGCACTATATAATATCTCAACCAGGAAATGCATGTGTTTACTGGGCTTATACATAGGAGGTATACGAAATTTGCTAGATAGAGATCTTAAATTACAAAACAGTTTAGTGTCCGTGAGTGTGTTTCAGAATGAGAAAAGAAAATAAATTTATAGTTAATTGATAAAGAGATAGATTTTTGAAATAGAAGTCAGTGGCAGAGTTGAGCAAATCAATTCTCAACTAATCAGATTCAATATTGTCGAGGAAGCAGAAGTCATTTTGGACTGTCTTGACTTCTTAGTCACAGCAGAATGATGTTGTTATTACCTCTGAGTCTGACATTGTGCCTTTGAGACAGTTTTCTGTGTAGTCCCAGCAGACTTGTCATGGGCGAACAGACGCCCGGGAAACCAAGTGTGGTGTTCATAAAAGCATGAATGTCCTCCCAAAATTTTGTGTGACCGGACATTGCCATATCATATGGAATAAATAACCATCCTCACATCCACATCTCGTATAATAACGAGACAGTAACAGTAGTAACAGATGCCTGCCTCATTTTAAACAATCTACCAGGAGCATAGTATACCCTGTTTTATAAGGCAGTTGTGATGATGCACCACCGCAAACTAAGCTTTGTAGTAGAGTCCAGTCTATGGAAGATGTGCAGAAGTTACAAGCTGACTTGGACACACTGAGTGTTTGGGCATCCTCTTGGCAGATGAGGTTCAATGTGGATAAATGTAAAGTTATGCATCTGGGTACTAACAACTTGCATGCCTCCTATATCCTAGGGGGAGTAACACTGGGAGAGTCACTTGTAGAGAAGGATCTGGGTGTCCTTGTAGACCATAGACTGCAGAATAGCATGCAATGCCAATCGGCTGCTTCTAAGGCCAGCAGGATATTGTCATGTATTAAAAGAGGCATGGACTCGCGGGACAGGGATGTCATATTACCACTGTATAAAGCATTAGTACGGCCTCATCTGGAATATGCTGTTCAGTTCTGGGCTCCGGTTTATAGGAAGGATGTCCTGGAGCTGGAAAGGGTGCAGAGATGGGCAACTAAACTGATAAGGGGCATAGAGCATCTTAGCTATGAATAAAGATTGAAGGAGTTAAACTTGTTTAGTCTTGAGAAGAGACGTATAAGGGGGGACATGATCAACCTGTATAAGTATGTAAATGGCCCATACAAAAAATATGGTGAAAAAACTGTTCCAGGTAAAATCCCCTCAAAAGACAAGGGGGCACTGCCTCCGCCTGGAGAAGCAAAGGTTCAGACTCCAGGGGCGACAAGCCTTCTTTACTATAAGAACTGTGAATCTGTGGAACAGTCTACCGCAGGAGCTGGTCACAGCAAAGACAGCTGAGGGCTTCAAAACAGGCTTAGATAAATTCTTAGAGAAAAAGAAGGTCACCACATATTAAGAAATGTAGAGTCATGTCTTAAGGTTACCAGTCCCCCTCCCCTTCATCACTCCTACCCCCTCCCTTGGTTGAACTTGATGGACATGTGTCTTTTTTCAACCGTATTAACTATGTAACTATGTAACAGGGCCAGGAGCTTTGACACCCCTACAGTTCCACGGTCTGGTTCAAGCAGGTATTTATGGTTCTTCTCTACATCCTCCTGAATGGATATCTTCCCATTCTGAGCAAAAACAGGCAGAGTGTTGCTTCCATTCCCCCTTCCTCCTTTCATATATGTAAGCTGAAGTATTGCCATGCTGTCTTACACATGATGAGCCTGGACCATAGAAGCCAAAAAGTGAATCAGTTGCTGTTCTGCATCAAGAAGCAAATTTCCTGCTGAACGTCTCCACACCTACTACAGCTGAGCATTGTAGTCAACTAAAACAGCAGGACCGTCATGGCTGCACTGCATTTGGGGCATATAACACATGCTCCCTGCGCCAGGAAAGTATGTTCAAATTTCAGCCTTTCTTATATGGCTAAGAGCTTTTAAACTTGCATTGCCAGAACAAGCAGTGTAAATTAATCAATAATTACATCAGGCACCAGACTACAACAGCAGGGAGCTTATGCAGATTCAGCTAATCAGGGATACACATCTGCAAATGGATATGCACTGCATGAATGAGCAGGTTCATTCTACTACCCCTACACAGTTAAACATCTTCTGCCTATTCCATCATGTGTCATGCCATACTGCTGCTGCTACTACCCTTACACAGCTAAACATCGCCTGCCTTGTCGATCATGTACCATATAAAAATGTATACTTTATTGAAAAATCACTAAGATCACAGTTTAGAATGTTTATGGTTTTATTTTGTGCCAGGAACCTAAGTCATGAGGAGACTTCCATATGTAAATGTATTTATACTACCTTTAGGCCTGGTTCACATCACCGTTTAGTTTTCCACCCTTCTGATGCACATTTTGCATCCGTTTAAGCCATTTCCATCTGAGATCCATTATTTTAGACAGAAAAAAAAAACTTCATGTAGAACTTCTAAAATAACAAATGGATGCTTAACCCCTTCCCACCCGATGACGTGTATACTCGTCATGGAGCACTGCTATTTAGCGCTCCATGACGAGTATACACGTCATAGCATTAAACTGTTACCATGTCTGCTGACATGGTGACAGCTCTGAGACCCCGGCTGTTACTTACTGCCAGGGGTCTCAGCTAACCAGCCCAGGACCAATGGGGGCGGTCCTGGGCTAGCGATCGCTGTGATTGGCTAGTGTGTACAGACTAGCCAATCACAGGATTGTAGTACTTTTTGCAGAGAAATAAATAAATACATTTAGATTTAAAATATATATATATATATATATATATATATTTTATTATTCCCCCCCCACCCCAGATCACTGTTTTTCCTGATGGCCAATGGGGGGGGTGTAATGTGCGGGCGGGCTGACGTGCGGGCGGCTGCGGCGGGGGCGCCGCCGCAATGATTCTCAGGATGGCCAAGCGGTTAGCAGCATACAGCTGATACTCTGCTTGAAACTGCTGACATCGGTGCTGGCACCGATATCAGCAGTTTAACCCCTTCCATGCCGCGGTCCGTAGGACGCTGCTCTGCTGTGGCAGCGTCCCAATGGTTACCATGGCAACCGGACGCTTTCTTCCGGCTTGCCATGGTAGGGGTAAGCCTGATCAAGCTCCTGCTAAAAGCAAGAGCCTGAACAGGCTTACTATGAATGAAAATACACTGCAGTACACTATACAGTGTACTGCAGTGTATTGTAAAACACCAGACCCACTGGATCTTCAAGAACTGAGTCAAAAAAGTGTAATAAAAAAAAGAGGAAAAAAAGTGTAAAAAAAATAAAAAAGTAAAAAAAAAAATCCAATTTTTCCCCATATAAGCACATTTTGCACATCTAAGCACATCATTGATTAAAAATGAAGAAAATAAAATACCTTAACATATTAGGTATCGCCGCATCCGTAAAAACCCGCTCTATAAAAATATCACATGACCCAACCCCTCAGGTGAACACCGTAAAAAAAATAAAATAAAAACAGGGTAAAAAAAGCCATTTTTTTCACTTTACATCACAAAAAGTGTAATACCAAGTGATCAAAAAGGCGTATGCCCCTCAAACTAGTACCAGTCTAACCGTCACCTCTTCCCGCAAAAAATGAGCCCCTACCTGAGACAATTGCCCAAAAATAAAAAAAAACTACAGCTCTCAGACAGTGGAGACACTAAAACATGATTTTTTTTGTCTCAAAAATGATATTGTGTAAAACTTAAATAAATAAAAAAAACTGTACATGTTAGGTATTGCCACGTCCGTAACAACCTTCTCTACAAAAATATCACATTAGTTAACCCCTCAGGTGAACAAAATAAAAAAAACTAAAATAAAAACAGGGTCAAAAAAGCCATTTTTTGTCACTTTACATCACAAAAAGTGTAATACCAAGCGATCAAAAAGGCATATACCCCTCAAAATAGTACCAATCTAACCATCACCTCTTCCCGCAAAAAATGAGCCCCTACCTAAGACAATTGCCCAAAAAATAAAAAAAACTACAGCTCTCAGACAATGGAGACACTAAAACACGATTTTTTTTGTTTAAAAAATATTATTGTGTAAAACTTAAATAAATTTTAAAAAGTATGTTAGGTATTGCCACGTCCGTAACAACCTGCTCTACAAAAATATCACATTAGTTAACCCCTCAGGTGAACTAAGTAAAAAAAAAAAACTGAGCCAGAACAGCCATTTTTGTTTACCTTGCCTAACAAAAAGTGTAATATAAAGTGATCAAAAATCATATGTACCCCAAAATAGTATCAATAACACTGTCACCCTATCCCTTAGTTTCCAAAATATGGGCACTTTTTGGTTGTTTCTACTGTAGGGGTGCATCAGGGGGGGCTTCAAATGTGACATGGTGTCTAAAAACCAGTCCAGCAAAATTCGCCCTCCAAAAATCATCTGGCGCACCTTTCCTTCTGCGCTTGGCCAAGCACCCATACAGTAGTTTACAATCACATGTGGGGTGTTTCTGTACATCGCAGAATCAGGGTAATAGTTTTTGAGGGGTTTTTTTGCTATTAACCCTTGATGTGTTACAGGAAAAAATGGATTAAAATAGAAAATCTGCAAAAAAAAAGTGAAATTTTGAAATGTCATCTCCATATTCTTTTAAATCTTGTGGAATACATAAAGGGTTAACAAAGTTTGTAAAATTAGTTTTGAAAACCTTGAGGGGTGTAGTTTCTAAAATGGGGTAATTTATGGTGGTTTCTATTATGTTAGCCCCACAAAGTGACTTCAGAACTGAACTGGTGCTTAAAAAAATGGTTTTGGAAAATTTCTTAAAAATTTTAAGAATTGCTTCTAAAATTCCAAGCCTTCTAACATCCCCAAAAAATATATAAACATAAAGTAGAAATATGGGAAATGTAAAGTAATAACTATTTTGTGAGGGATCACTATCTGCCTTAATAGCAGAGAAATTCAAAGTTTGAAAATTACAAATTTTTCCAAATTTTCTGTAAATTTTTTTTTATAAATAAAGGTGATTTATATTGACTCAAATTTTACCACATTTCACATTTGGAGTACAATGTGTCACGAAAAAACAATCTTGGAATCAGTCGAATCGGTGAAAGAATCCCAAAGTTATGAATTAATAAAGTGACACATGGCAGATTTAAAAAATGTGGCTTCGGCATTAAGTGTAAAAGTAGCTTCGTCCTTAAGGGGTTAAAATCCAGCATATATTTTTTGTTTATTTTTCTAAACTTTTAACTGATCAGAAAAATGGTGATGTGAACCTGGCCTTTTTTGTCTGTATGCAGATCATCACCATTTGATTACTTATCACTGGGCCCACACACATTTTTCTTCTCTGTTAAGTGATTAAAAAACTGATGACACATTTATATCAGTCTGAATCAACTTCAGTTGCTGTCTACATATTCCTTGAATTGACTTCAGTGTAAAAGCTGGGGCTACACAGTGATCTTGCCCCTGAAACCCATCAAATGACCAAAGGACTGTGCAGGAGTGTAGCCATTGAATGGAATCAGGTCAAAGAACGACTTACAACTTTCCAAGACTGTGATCCCGGAATCACAAAAAATCCAACAAAAACTATGATTGCAAGTGTTGATACAACCCCTTTTGATTCAATGACTTCAATATTCATTACATAGTGGTCTTTGGTCGCACAACATTGAATTTAGCTTGGAATACGTGAGTCATGTGTATCATTAGTATCTTCGTATTATAGCTGCTTCACAACATATCCTATAAATAGCAAATGGTTTCTCTAATTTGCATAACAACTTAAGCAAATCTGAATTTTAAAAGCCAATCGTTAAAGGTCACTTTTGCACGAAGAATTGCTAAATTGCTGTGTCAAATTAACAGGCTGTTTTCTAATCACTTTCATATATTACCGGAATCACTTACATACTTTTATGGCTGAGTAACCTCAAATAGCTGTCAGAGGTTGTATACTGAATAACCCTAATATGTTATGTAAAGAAATTGTGCTACATAGCTTGTCTCCTTTGATACACGCAGTACTACAGCTGACAGGAAGATTCTAGATTTTTGATATACCTGCAGGGACACATTATTCATGAGGTGATGTGAGGTTTTTGTCTGAGACAGTATGTTCCTGTAACTGTGTTTTGTCACATAGCAATCAATCTTTCTAACCTCTAATTTGGTATGCAAACAACTTATAGGGCCTGCAATAAAAAAAAAATACTAGGTCCACATTTATAAAAAGTAAACCCACAAACACCGCATTAGCCCAGAATATAATTAAAAACATTATTGAGGAAATTCATAAGATTTATTCAAACAACATGTAAGAGGGACACACCAACAAAATACTGTGATATAAAGGTACAACAATTAACTATAGCAGGTATGGTATCATGCCAGCAATGCCCATTATAAATATAAAAATAAAGTGCATAAGCTAATATTGGGGCAGCAAAACTGTGTACTAACATGGTATAAAAAAAAAAAAGTATAGCGACCAAAGTAGAGCACCAGCCACCCCAACATTCATTTCGTACCCAAGCTTTTTGGACTAACCTCAGAAGAATTTTGGGGGTCGTCCAAGGCATACACCTCATCATAAATTACGGGCAGCATTCAGAAGTCCATGAGCTTGAACGCCCTGGCTAGCACAGATTTCAGTGTTCTTGTACGCCAGAAAACTGGCGTAGAAGATGATAAATGTGGCTGGGCTACTCACCTCTCCCCCTCCCTTAACACGCCTCCTTTGGAGAAAGTGGTGAGGAAGCCAGAGAAACAGCACTTGTGCAAAATTTTGTGTGCCAGGGTCATCACTCGTCCTTCTTATGGTCAGTTCCTGGTGCACTAGAATTACTTGTTATAGAGGGGGCTTAGAACAAACTTCACCATAGCAAACGTCTCCTTCCAATTTGCTAGCTCAACTTCCTTAAGCCATTCCTTAGCCTTGTCAGTCAGTCCATTGTCACATAGTATGGCGTCAACCAGGTGAGGAGTACAAAGACAAGTATGCCTTGTCTACCGTGAAGCATGGTGGTAGGAGTGTCATGGTTTGGGGCTGCATGAGTGCTGCCAGCTGTGGAGATCTACAGTTCATTGAGGGAACCATGAATGCCACCATGTACTGTGACATACTGAAGCAGAGCATGATTCCCTCAATTGGAAAATTCGGATGCAGGGCAGTATTCCAACATGATATCGACCCCAAGAACACCTCAGACACCTAAGACAACCACCGCCTTGCTAAAGAAACTGAGGGTAAAGGTGCTGGACTGGCCAAGCATGTCTCCAGACCTAAACCCTATTGAGCATCTGTGGAGCATCCTCGGACAGAAGGTGGAGGAGTAAAAGGTCTCTAACATCCACCAGCTTCGTGATTTTGTCATGGAGGAGTGGAAGAGGATTCCAGTGGCAACCTGTGAAGCCACACAAAAATATTGATACTTTGGGGACAATTTGGCCATTTTCACTTAGGGAAGTACTAACTTTTGTTGCCAGCAGTTTAGACATTAATGGCTGTGTGTTGAGCCATTTTGAGGGCACACCAAATTTACAGTTGTACAAGCTGTACACTGACTTCTTTACATTGTATCGAAGTGTCATATCTTCAGTGTTGTCCCATGAAAAGATATAATAAAATATTTACAAAAACGCATTTTTGTGAGATACTGTATACTAGGGATGAGCGAACCAAACCGTAATGAACCAGATTCATTACGAACTTTCCCAAAAGTTCGGTTCGTCACCGAACCGAATTTTGAGAAAGTTAGTAAAGAATCTGGTTAAAATAACGGCGACGCAAAATATATGCATATTTATTGAGAATGTACGATAATGCGTACGCTAATGCGTATGAATTCATAAAATGCGTACACATTAGCGAACATTCTCAACTATGCGTATATTTCGGGTATGGAATATGCTAAATATACGCATATTTGAGAATGTTCACTAATGTGTACATGCATTAGCATACGCATTAGTGTACATTCTCAAATATGCGTATATTTTGCGTCGCCGTTATTTTGAGCAAAACGAACCGTAACGAACCCGATTCATAACGAATCTGGTAAAAAAAAAAAACGGCGACGCAAAACTGTACTTTTTCACAGACTAGACCAGGATACAAGGGATTATTACTCCTATAATCCCTTGTATCCTGGTTTTCTGTGAAAAACAAGATGTGTGACGTCACCCCCCACAGCCCTGGAAGTGCCTGAGCGTGCTGACATTTTGTCAGTGCGTCTTCAGACATCCGAGAGAAAGGAGCTCCATAGATAGAGAGGGAAAATAGATAGATAGATAGATAGATAGATCTATAGATAGATAGATAGATAGTCAAACAAGTAGATAGATACAGGGAGAGATAGAGAAGAAATAGAAAGGGTTAGTGAGAGAAGCAGGAGAGAGGAAGAGAAAGCTAGATATAGAAGTTAAGGTGATAGATAGGGAAAGAGGCTGAGAAAGCAAGAGATAGGGAGAGGAAGTCATATAAATAAAAAAAATTGTGACATCTAGGGAGAGATAGGATGAGAAAAAAAAAATTGTGAGAGAAAAGAGTCAGGACAGGTAGCATTCCTGTTCCGTGACCGTACACGCTACACGTTGCTGCTCAGCTGGGTGCCGTCAACCCCGTTTAGCCCCAACAAAAAAGGTTAAAAAAAACTCCTAAAAAGAAAGTTTAAAAAAGTTAAAAAAATTTTTTAAAAAAGGTAAAAAAAAGTTATAAAAAAAAATAAATAAAGTTTAAAAAAATATATATATAAAAAAAACATAATTTAATTTTCCCCCACACAATAAAAATATGTCCAAGCGTCCTACTTCCAGCACTTCCCAGGCAAGGAGTGCAACACCAGGCGGTGAGGGTAGTAGAAGTGGCAGCACCAGGCCCGGTGGCAGCCGGGGTAACAGGTGTGGCAGCAGGATGCAGCTACCCCTGACGGCCACTGGTCAAGTAAGAACCACACAGCTAGTGGTTATAGATTGGCTTACCCAATCTTCCAGTTCCACCGCCCAAAGCTCCCAAACGAGGAGTCAAGCATCGGCTGGATCATCCGACACCATCCTTACATGGGACGGTCAGCGAGAGTCCTCTGCCCCGTCCCCTGTTATTAGAATGCCACTCTCCTTTGGGGCACCTTCTGCCAGGGAACTCTTTGCAAACCTTGATCTGCCCTTGGAGTCTCTACCACTTTTTAGTGATGAGGAGGAGTAGGAGGAAGTCCACCAAAGTCAGCGGGTGGAACGTACTGAGACTCCAGAGGAGGTGTTGGCTGTAAGCAGTCAACAGAACCAGGGAGGGGCATCCAGTGCCACACCTGATATCCTGTCCCAGCCACCGGAGGAAAGTAGCAGTGGTCCTGACTTTGATGATGATGTCGCTGATCGGACGTGGCGCCCTCAAGCAGCATTATCCTCAGCATCATCGGTGGAGGAAATAGAGGTGCCACCGACGCAGCAACATCTCACTGTTGCAAGCAACCGAGGCACAAGAGGGAGGGGTAGAAGAGAAGTTACCAGGCAGAGATCACCCTCTCAAAGCCTTGGTCCTGAGAGGGCACCCTCAGGCACCAGTGGCAGTCAACAGCCAGCAAGACCCCCCGTGGCTGTCAGCAAACCACGATCCTCAGTCGTCTGGCAGTTCTTCCGCCTGGGGACAGATAAGCATATCGCTTTGTGCCTGCTGTGCAATGAGAGGGTCAGTCGTGGTAGGGGTGATAATCTCGGGACAACATCCATGCGAAAGCATATGGAAAGGCAACACCAACAGGCCTGGAAGAACCGTGACCCCAATACCACCTCCTGTCAGGATGCACCATACACTGCATATCCCATCATGCAGCATCCTCTCACTGGAACTCAGGGCTCGTCAGCCTCAGTTGCCAGCAGCAGCACAGTGTCACTGCCATGTACACCGCTAATGAGGCAGCAATCCCTGACTGAGTCCATGGGCAGACGTAAGGTGTATTCCAGCAGCCATCCCATGGCCCAGAAACTGACCGGTCACCTGGTTAAGCTGCTGGTGCTTCAGTCCCTGCCCTTCAACCTCGTGGACTCCCAGCCTATCAGGGATTTCATGGCGTGTGCACACCCCAGATGGCGAGTCCCCAGCCGCCACTCCATCTCTGGAAAAGCTGTCCCATCACTGCACAGTTATGTGCCGAAAAAGGTGGGCGACTCATTGGGACTCTCGGTGTCCAAGAGTGTGCACCTGAGTGCTGATGTCTGGTCCTCAAATTATGGGCAAGGGCAGTACATGTCTGTTACTGCCCATTGGGTCAACATCCTCCCAGAAGACCATCAGGAAGTTGGCCCATTCTTGCCACTGTCACCTCCACGGTGCTTTAGGGGGCCAGCATCGGGAAGCAGAAGTTCTGCCTCCACCACCTTGCAAACATCCGCCGCTTCTACTGCAGTCCAACCTGCCCCGGAGCTCTCAGGCTGTCCTCCATTTGGTGAGCCTGGGTGAAAGGAGACACAGTGGGCAGGAGCTCCTCTGGACCATCAGGGAGGAGGTAGATCAATGGCTGACCTCACGTCAACTAACGGTGGGAAGTGTGGTAGCAGACAATGGGAGGAACATTGTCTCTGCAGTGCAGCAGGGAGGGCTGAGTCATACAACTTGTATGGCACATGTGATAAACCTCATAGTGCACAGGTTTCTTCGATCATTTCCTGAACTACAAGACCTTTTTGAGGATGTCACGCAGAGTGTGCAAACACTTCAGCCACTCCTACACTGCAAGGAACACCCTGCTCAGGATCCAGAGACAGCGCAGTCTGCCCCAACATCGGCTAATCTGCAACATGCCAACACGCTGGAATTCTGCCCTCCATACCGCCTGTACGAGCAAAGGTCAGCCGTTACAGACTACCTCATGGGGCAATCAGGCAGCTTCACGCCACACTGCGACTTCCAAGTCACACACTGGCAGATGACGCGTGAAGTCTGCCAATTGTTGATCCCTTTTGAGGACGCGACTTTGTTTGTGAGCAGGAATGACTATGGGATCAACGACATCATCCCACTCGTCCATGTTCTGGAAAGTGCGCTGAAAACCATCATCAGTGAGGATTCACAGGCCACCACTCCAAGGCTGAACATCGCCTTGAGCCCAGAGATGGATGAAGTGCAGATGGAGGGTGAGGAGGAGGAAGATGTCCATGCCCAGCCATTCCACACACCGCCACCTGGCTTCTCTGCCTCTCAATCACAGGAAGAGATGGAGGATGAGGTGGTAGAGGAAGTGGAGGAAGACCCCAGCAGACCCTGGAACTATACCGAGGACAGTGTAGAGGAGAGGCGCTCATTGCCCTTGGTGCAGATGGGAAGGTGCCTGCGGGAGTGTCCGAGGAGTGACAGCCGGATTGTGGACATCCGACAGAGGGACCAATACTGGCTGGCCACCCTGGTGGACCCTCGCTTCCACCGCAAAATGGCAGAATTTTTTCCGCCATCAGAGAGGGAGGCAAAACTGGGGTACTACCGGGACCTACTCACCAGACAGCTGGTCTCTACTTACCATCGAGACCAGCCAGGTTCCCAGACAACATCCGCTCGGGGGGAACCAGCGCGCTCCACTACCACCACCACTAGTGGAGGTGTGAGAAGTCGCTACAGCCTCCAATCGCTGATGAGCGATTTCATGCAGCCAGCTGCTGAAGAGGGGACACAACACTGGACTCATGGCGTGGACCAGCATGAGCTCACCCACCAGGTCACTGCCTACCTGGATTGTACCCTACCCCATAGTGTCACTGACCCCGTGCAGTACTGGGCAGAGAAACTGGACATTTGGCCTCAACTGGCAGAGTTTTCTTTGGCTCTGCTGTCCTGCCCAGCCAGTAGTGTCGCATCAGAGAGGGTGTTCAGTGTGGCGGGTAACATCGTAACACCGCAAAGAACGAGGCTCTCTTGCCACAGTGTTGAGATGCTGACTTTTATAAAGATGAATCGTGCCTGGATTACATCGGATTATACCACCCCCCTGCCTGATGTGAATGACTAAGTCATCAGTCACCCGTCTTGCATGGCAATCCGTGTGTCCAAGAAAATGACCTTAAGATTCCAAATATGTGCCCAACGTAAAAATCCGTAATTTAACTTATTAAGTAATGTTCACCCCTTAGACCCCAAATTAAAAAAAAAATCACTTTAAAAATTCCCTACTTCATTCTGATACATTTAAATAAACTGAACCCCATCTCCAAATTTAATGCCCATGGTGTGTTGGCCATTTAACATCTCCACACCAGCTTAATGCCTCACACCGGTGCACCGTCCAACTCATACCACAAGAACAGTACCATCCCTAAAATAATTCCCACGACTATTCTTCACAAAGTGGGGATTTCACCTTTTGTGAACTATAGCCGTGGGGTTCTATCCCTGGCACCCGTGCCAAGGAACACTACTCACGGTTTTGTGAGCGGGTACTAACTGTTCTTGAGGTATTTTGTTGATATCATGAGAGTAGTAAAATCTCGCACCGCAAATCCTGATGGGGTTCTTCTCTGTGCGAATGATTTCACGCCTTTCATGCAGTCACGCGTGGAATAAGGCTGTCTATGGGGTATATATCACGGAGGCTGCTGTCCTTCAGCTGTGATATAAAACACCTCCACAGTTAGTTACAGCAACAAACAGTTGCTGAAAGGCAGGTTAACTTGCCTTATTTACGGGTGCCTTTACAATGGGATGCTTTTTTGGGGTTCTCTGCTGCCTAAAATCCACAGCGCATCGTTGGCTGATTTTATGCCACCTTCAGTACTATGGGGCTGGACGCAAATACCCAGTTCAGCGCAGAACTGCGTATGTCCGGACGGCACCATAGTACTTAACGCTGTTTGGTGAACGGTATAAAAATGCCCTGTGGATTTTACATAGCAGACCCGCAGCCACATGTGAAGGTACCCATAGGGTGAGGATTTTTGGGAGTGACCAAAGAGAGGGCGGGAAGGTCACTCCCATACCCCATCAGGGGTTTTTCCCCTACCCACTTTAAAAGATAAGTCCAGGCAATTAATTACTTTCTGTGCCCTTACTTGACCCAGAAACTTAGGCCCCATTCACACGACTGTAAGTGAATGGGGCCGTATCTATCCGCAAAATTGAGGAGAGATACAGCCCCATTCACTTCTATGGGGCCGGGAGCGGCGGCAGGGAGCTAGCTCCATGCCGCGGCTCCTATTAAGAAAGTGCTATAGTTGTCTGTGCGCATGGACAACTATAGGCATTTTCAGTGGGGCCGCCCGGAACACACGCCGGGCAGCCCCATTAAAAATGCCTATAGTTGTCCATGCGCACGGACAACTATAGCACTTTCTTCATAGGAGCCGCGGCATGGAGCTAGCTCCCTGCCGCCGCTCCTGGCCCCATAGAAGTGAATGGGGCTGTATCTATCCGCAATTTTGCGGATAGATACGGCCCCATTCACTTACGGTCGTGTGAATGGGGCCTTATAAATTGCCCGGACTTATCCTTTAAGCCAGCTGGTGACAGCACTTAAAAAAAACAAAAGCATACATCCATTGGGTTGGCCGCTGCACTCGGTTAGGACATCAAACTGGTGTATCAAAGATATATATATATGTCTTGTCAACAGCCATAGGCCCAGATTCAACAGGTTTTACACCAGAGTAGTTGCGTCAATTTGTAAAGCGAGTGCCAGTGAGGTGTCCATTTAATGAAAATTGGACACGTATTTTTGGATAATGGAACTGGCGTAAAGCCTTCTTGAATCTGTGCCTTTTTAAATGTCCTTTCTTCACCTCATGGATTCTGTGGGTGAGGTTGTCTGTCTATTTCACCGTATCCGTATCCTACTAGACTAGCTGTAATGTTAGAGGGTTTTTTTTAACGTTGACTGTCCTGTGCTGAGCTACAAAAGATAAAGCATAAATTTAGATTCTATTTTGAAGACAGAAGTTCCACCAATTACACTTTGAATTTAGCGGACGCCGAGGTGCCTAAGTGAAGGCGTCTATGACTGACGAGTGGTGGTGCATTAAAGGGTTAATAAACTCAGCCTGCAGCAAGGGGAAAAAATGGTTCTGCCCACAGGGTTTTTCTCTTGTGGACACTGTTTCTAATTACCAGCGAGAGGGTGTTTCTTTTAACCAACACCCCTGCGTCCTGGTTGGCTGAGGTGGTGGTAGCGGCTAAGGGGTTAAAAGGATGGCCCTGATAGGGGGACGGCCTCTTTCTCCAGCATCTTCACTGAAAGCTTCCCACCCTCCCTTCCCCATTATTTAATTGTTTTCTTTACTTTTTCTGATTCATTTCTGGTTTGTTTCAGTGTTTTACATTACAAGTCACATCAGAGGTCGGTTGACGATTTCAGACGGAGAAGAAGGCAGACTTGCCCACAGAACGCTGTGGGGCATAGCGCTTCAATACTCCGGGTTATGGTGTTTATGGTCAACAAGCTGAAGTTTTGGAATAAGATAAGAAAATAAAGCTGTGACCGACCCTTACCCAACTTAAGGTGTTGTGTGTTTTATTGGCCGGCTGCGAGGGTGGTTTGGTGGGGTGTTTATAGAGTTCAGTCTCGGCAGTTGCAGTGCCCGGGGTGCCGTGGTTGCTACGGGGGCGACCCTTTCCCCCTCCAGGGCCCTCTAAGGTGACTTTCCTTTATGTCCCAGGGGTAGGAATGCCAAGGGGTATTTAAGCCACTTAAGTCTTTGGTGGGATTGTCACGGTGTTCCTACCTCGTGAGATGAACAGGCCCCAGGCAGTGGCTCCGGCTGCAGAAAATTACTAGTAGTAATAATTGAGGGTCGTCAGATGGGAATGATGCGCAGACTTTTGGGAATGGTCCAACGTAGTTTTATTGACTTAACTTTGAATGCAAATAACTCAGTTCATCCTTCAGCTTGGTGTCCAGCAAGTGAAGCTTATTGCTTATACTTGGCAGATGCCTGGAAATTCAAGTTTCAGGCTTCCTGTTCTAAGCTGAGGTTACCTCTTAAGTCTGGCTTCCCTTGAGAGTGCCTTATGGTGTGCCTTATTGCTGACTATATTACTCTGTCTTTAGGGTACAGCAGAGCTGAAGGTGCTCTGCTGTCCTGCACATGTCCTCCCCAATCAGGGTACAGGGGACAACTCCCTGACTAAACTGTCATTTCCTCCTCACTGCAGGAAGTTGGAAGAACTTAACTTCTCTCCAGCAGAGGGGGTCAGAATGGACTAAGGACCGTACCATTGTGGTAAAACTACATCTGAATCTGCCATAGTATTTACTGACACCTGCTGGTCCACCAAATACATATAAATGACATTACATACACATATAGACTATTGCGCTACTATGCTGGTACGTTCCTGCCTTGTGAGTAGGGTGTCCGATCTATGTTATCCCCTCTCAGCAGACGAACAACCTATGTAAACTGCACTAAGCAACCATTTCTGACTGACTCTGAATATTCTGGCCACGAATACCAAAGAAAGCATGGGGGTGTCTTCACTCTGTAATCCCACCATTGTGAAATGATAAACCCGCAAACGGAAGGGTGGCTTCATTCTGTAATCCCTTCCAAGCACCAAAGCCTGATAATGCTTTACGCTTTGTCACCTTGAAGTCTATCAGTAGCTGCAAGTTATTTTTTTCCTGGAGGCGGTGCTCAAGGCCTCAGGACATAGTGAACTAGGAGGAGGAATCTACCTGTCCTGCCAGTGAGAGACTATTCTCTCCTGACACATATAAGACACATCTATAGCAGCGAGGATAACCCTGAAGGAATAAGAGAAAACTGCTTGTGGCTCTGACACCTGGCTACCATGAACCGTTAGTGTGAAACGCCCTCAGAGGCAGCATATATATCTGAGGTAGAGACAAGTAAGGTGCTAACTATCTGGCTAAGTGCATGACCATACATTAAAGTGCATTGGAGGACACATTGTGGCACCTGAAAAGAAACACACACAATGGGCAATATTCTTGATCGTTGCTGAAAGGTAAAATATTAGTGCAAACATTTAAGTGCAAATATATTAAAGGCATAATATAGGATATCTGTGGTTACATTCAAGTCCATCTTTTCTTCTTCTTTGGCTTGAGACTGGAACAAAGTCCCAAATTCAATTGAAATTTGTAATCCACATGGGTAATAAAATAGGTTATAAATAGCTGTAAAGGTTTCTTGACAAACCCTTTTAAAAGTGATTTTCCAACAACCTGAAAAGGGGGTAAAAAGGATGTGGTACGCAAACATGGCACAACTTGGATTATTGCAGATGGGGGGAGTCCAGCCACACGTGTCCATCATGGTGGAGACTTAAAACACGGGCAATACAACAAATTAAAACACAGCCAACAGGTTCTCACCAGTCAGGGCTCAGTCCACTGGGTGGCTCCCATTAGTCCTGCAGTTCTTTGACAGTACTTGAGTGCGGGCTCCCCTTAGTGGAAAGTCGGCACATCCTCCTTGTCGCTGCTGGAGCTGAACGACATAAGAGGGCGCTCCTGCCTCTGATAGGCCTCACGGTAGGCAGCGGCCATTCCCCAGCGTCCTCTTAAAGATAGATGTGGCACTGGTCGGGGCAGGGTCCCAGTGGTCACACTGGTGACTGTGGTAGCCATTTTGGAACGGACCCTGTAAGGCCCGGATGCTCCTGCCGGGCCCATTGGCGACCGAACCTCGGGTTGTAGAGGCTTGGCCAGAGGCCTACCCCGGGCAACAGATTGGGCTGCTGGTGCCTCCTGCATCAGGTGGTAGGTGGCCAGGGGGTTGAAAATAAATTTGCTGCCTGTAATCTGACCCACCTGGAACGTTGGCGGTGGAGGAGGCTCGGGAATGAGTTGCTCCGGCTCGCTGAGAAGAGGTCTTGCTCCTGGCTGACTGTCTCCCGCTTCATCCTCTCGTGGACGGTGAGTAAGGGTGGCGGTCGCGGAGTGATCTTCCCATTCCTCTTGAGGTGCCTCCGGCCTCGGTGGTCTGGTGATGACCTTCACTCCAGTGGCAAAGGGGCCTTGTAGGCTCTTCATAGGAGTGAATTCTACGAAGTCGCCCACATGGAGGTTGTGTCGTGCTGGAGGGAGGTACGGCCTCTTCACGGAGCGACGATTAACGTAGAGCTCCTCAGCGGACTCCTCGTCTGTGATGAACCCCACGCCGCGGTCCACGCTAAACCAAAGCACAGTCCCGGTGCGCCTTTCGAGAGTCGGGTCACCACATCGGGGATGTTCCAGTAGTAACATTTTTAGTTACCGCAGCAGGAACAATGGGGTTCTGTCGGAGGTCGTTATGTCGGGGCTTAGGCGAGGTGGGGACTCCGGCCACTCGGTTGTGGACTTCCTCCGCAGGCCCGGCCGTCTCGACTCGGACTTTGGCCCGGACGTATGGTGGCTTCCTGAGTGCACCGCTGGTTGCGTCCATCTTTGGGACCACGTGTGCGGCCTCGCTTGCAGGATCTCCAGCTGCTATCACCGGTAGATGAGGCACTTCGGGGTTCGGCACCAGCTGTGCCTTGCGGATAACTTGGTCCAGGCGAACCTCTGCTGGTCTAGGTGTAGGCTCATATGGGTCGGTGCCCCAGACCATATCCCCCCAACTAGGGCCGCACTGACGGGACACCATGTTGTTGTCTCTCTCTTTCTTCGCATACACCGGAGATAAAGGAGGAGCTAAGGGGGTGGAGTCTTGGCTCTCAATGCTCCCCCCAGCAAGTTCCTGGTGGGCTGGATTGGATTTTCCCGCGCTACAGGAGGCCGTGCCATGGTTTTCACGCTCTTGAGGGGACGGTTTCTTTGCTTCAGCATGAAGAAGCTGCGCCACTAGTGAGAAAATGGCGTTGTTAACTCTTCTGGTGCCAGCGCGCAGCGTTTTGCGCCGTCTGCACCGCAGCAACTGTGTCAAAGTCATTTTTCAGTAGACATCTGTCAGGTTTTCTGACTAATTCTTTGGCCTTGTAGATAAAAGGCTATTAGTTTAAAGTCTATTTTACGGATGGTTGAGCTGTGGCCTTAACAGTACAGGCACTTCAGACTCATCCTGTTCGTGACGCTAATGCGTACATATTCAGTTAAGTAGCGTACCTTTGACAACGCTACACTGTATGTTCGTTACTTGAGTAGGAATGTTCGCAGACGCAGTGTATGAGTACGCTTATGCTTACATATTCAGTTAAGTAGCGTACCTTTGACAACGCTACACTGTATGTTCGTTATTTGAGTAGGAATGTTCGCAGACGCAGTGTATGCGTACGCTAATGCGTACATATTCAGTTAAGTAGCGTACAATTGACAACGCTACACTGTATGATCGTTACTTGAGTAGGAATGTTTGCAGACGCAGTGTATGAGTACGCTAATGTGTACATATTCAGTTAAGTAGCACACCTTTTACAACGTTACACTGTATGTTCGTTATTTGTGTGGGAATGTTCGCATTAGCGTACGCATTAGTGTAAATTCTCAAATATGCGTATATTTTGCGTCGCCATTGTTGAAGTCACTTGGATTTTTTCCACTTTTTTCATTGTAATAGCAACTGCAAGTAAACGAAACTATACCCTATCTGACTCCCATTATTGTAGAAGCAATTATTCAGCCGTTATAGCAAGGTTCGTTTTAGGTTCGGTTCGTACGAATCCGAAATTCAAGAAAGTTCGCCGAAGCGAAGCGAACCAAACTTTTCAAAAGTTCGCTCATCCCTACTGTATACCCAGTACAGTATTTAAAGTAATAGATAAATTGCATTTACTGTATTTTAGAATATACAGTATACACTATATATAGTGTTATAAAGTACATCTACTATAGATTATAATATACAGTATACATTGTGTATGGTGTAATAGGTAAAGTTCATATACTGTACTGTACCATCATACCTTGTAGATGAATACCTGCTGAATATAGTGTAATAGATAAGGAACATAAACCATTATATTATATATACATTGTATATACTTAATATATAATTAAAGTGCATATACTGTATATTAAAAGTAATATATACCTTGTGAATAACTGGACTGTAGCAGCTGATTACTGCAATAAAAGTTATAAAAGTCATTTGAAAGCAGCTTCTACTATCTAGGAATGGGGGAGATGAGAAACCGGATGACAGAAATGATTGTTTGGTCAGGTTTAACGCTGTATTAAGGAAACCTTCCGAAAGCCCTCAGAAACGCTCTGCAGCTGATGGTGAGTGGGCTTAAATGACACCTAAAGAAATATATTTAAGAACAAAGGCAATTTTCCAGAATAATAGTTTGGGTGAAAACTCTGCTACAATTTCCTTACAATGTTTACAGTAGGTGGAAATGACTGTAATTTGCCTTAAATGTGCTGAATTTCTATTCATTCTACTAAGAACCTTTCCAGTGACTCAGTAAGACAGTATCAAAGAGCATTTATTGTAAACATCTAATATAATAGCTATGTCCAGCTTATAACCACTGACTTGTAATAGAAATTGAAATGTGCTTACAATTTGAATACAAAAGTTTTTGTCATGGTACATATATGAATATTCAGAATTAGAATTAGCATGTCAAGACTTTGTGTACAGGAAGGAAAACTGTATTTTGTTTCTATTTACTTTTACCAACATATTCCAATCTCAGCATTTCTTTTCAATTTCAAAATATTACTTTTGCCAAAAAGATTATTTTTTTTTTAAATCCATAATCTTACTATTCTGCCTTCTCCAGCAAGGGTCCACTCCATTGTTTACCCACCATTGTCCATTGTTATAGCCACCAACATGCTCCAGTGGATTCGCTTACGCAATCATATCACTTCATTTTACAGGGGAATCTTGGTAGCATAGATATTGGAGCGTGCACAGTAGCTCCCTACCTGGCCACCAAAATAGGTCCCAAAGGTTCAGTAATAAACAAATAGATCCACTAGGATTTATTCCTTTGATTTAAAACCTCTTGGACTACTGTATATTGATGATCTAGTGGTTGGGCCTCAATAATAGTTCCCTCTGGTGGGACCAAGAAACCATTGTCTGACACTGGCTAGAAACACTTATATCCAGTAAAGAAAGTGGAATTGACCACCCCAGTATGGTTCACTTGTTTTATAGTTTTCATTTAATCAGAAAATAAATACATCACTGCAGTATAAACTTTTAAATATCAGTTGAATGCATTAGAATATCTAGAATTTATGTAATATGTGAACTCAGACGGTCTGTTAATTATAGACTATTTCATTTATTTATATCATAGTCGTTAAAGACATGTAGGCTGCAGATTTCAGACTACCCTCCCTCCGTCCGTCTGTTTTTTTTGTTTTATTTCCATGTTTTAGGGGGTCATTTACTAACAGAATTATGTCTATATTAGGCATATTCCTTACGCATATTGCAGCACAAACGTTCTTTGTGCTGCAATCTGCAACTTTTCCCCACTCACTCCAGGTCTACAAAAGTGGTCATGACGTGGGAGGGGAAAGGGCATAGAAAAGGTTAGAGATGAGCGAATCTATTCGCCGATTTGTTGATTCGTATCGAATCTTGGAAATTTTTAGCTGTGAAGCGAATCCGAATATTAGGTGATTCGCTTCGGCTTTGTACGCATTTGCTACGTAGTTTGTCCTATAAATTATATGCTATTGCTACGTATAAGTTACTGTTGCGCACAAATTCAATTCATTAGCGAAATTTTACTGTTATCGTGTGCAAAAGCCCGGGAAGAAAGCAGTCACCTGACCTAGTGGGCAGGGTTTGCTCTGATTGGCTCAGGCTCGGTAAGCCAATGACACATCACTTCTGCTGCGACTGCTGAGATGAGCAGAAGTACTGTGTGTGAAGTTCTGAGACTCTGAGACCTGTTTTGTGAAAATTGGGGTGTAATTGCTCTGGGAATCCATATTACACATATCAGGGATACTGCAGGGCAAGTACAGGGCCAGTTCAGGGCTAGTAATTAATCAGGCAGGGAGAGAGATAGGGAGAGACAGGGAGATACAGGGACAAAAACCAGCTGCAGGGCCACAGAGTGAATTGAAAAATGTCTGGAATAGATAAGCAAAAGGGGTCCAGTTCCAGCCAGACCTCGAGCTCTAAAAAAAGGAAAAGGTGGCACAGGGCAGAAGTGCCAAAGGACCTGTAGGCGGAGCATCTACTAGTAGTATTTGCAATACTTGGCCGTTGTTCCACCAGGGTAACCCACCAAGGTGCAAAATTGTAGTGGAGGAGAAAGTGGATGAGGTAGTGGAATGGATGGCACGCTCATCTCAGTCTCAGCCAGATGATCTGCTGTCATCTGCTGATACAGTATCCATATGAAGCCAGGGGTCAGACTCAGAGCATTCCTCCTGCTCCACCATTCCTCTCCAGCAAAGCCATCATTGTCATACGCATTTTGTACGCTTATGCGTATGTGTTCAAAGAGGTTGCATACCTTTTTACCTGAACGTTCGTTATTAGTGCACGAATGGTCGCTAAAAGCCATATAATTACGTATATTTTGTACGCAAATTCAACAAATCTATTTGTCGAATATACAAATCTTAGGAAAAGTTTGGGGAATAAAATTTTGCATGATTTGCTCATCTCTAGAAAAGGTGTAGAATATGGTCTAAATCTACACCAGTAAGGGAGCTGGCGTAGATCTAGAAGCGGCAGTGGGTCTGCTGAAGTTATGTAGAGGCCGGCACCTCTACATAACTTCGGAACATCCACCTCTAGTGCAGGGCCTTATTAACACTGGCGTCTAAAACGCTGGTCTTACTAAATGACCCCCTTAGTTTATATATATATATATATATATATATATATATATATATATATACACAATTACAAAAAACGGACAGCACCTCCTGCAGGTGAGAGTCAGGTGCAAGCTACCTGCTGGCTAATTAAATACTAAACAGAAAATGGTAGCAGCACTAGATAGGATGCAGGTCAGTGTTAGTATAGGACCCATCTGATTGGAAGCCACCTTGACGGTTGGTGGATGGGCCCGACATATTTATGATTAGAGATGAGCGAACATGCTCATCCGAGCTTGGTGCTCGTTCGAGCATTAGGGTATTCGCATATGCTCGCTACTTGGACGAGCATATCGCGATCCTCGAGGAAATGGCAACTTCCTCTTCCTGCATGTTAGCCGCCCTTTTTCAGCCAATCAACATGCAGGAGAGTCTTTGGTACCTCCTAGCATCACGTGGGGCCCCTACAAATCGATAGCAGGGATTGGCTGGGCAGATCAGATGACCTGGGAATATAAGAATCTGGTCCCGCGCTGCTCGCGTCTTACGCCGTCTGCATGAGATTAGGGATAGAGCTGCTGTCTGTCAGGGAGAGAGTTAGGGCCTGAATTTAGCTGTTGGTTAGGCAGGAATCACCCACAAAGAACCCAACAGCCCTTCTAAGGGCTACAAGCACGTTTTTTTTTTGTCTCCTCCTGGCTGCTGGCTGGGACTTGTAGTGCAGCTACCGCCATCTTGGCTGCACACTGTTAGGGTGTGAAATAAGAATCTGGTTAGGCAGGAATCATCCACAAAGAACCCAACGCTCCTTCTAAGGACTACAACAACATTTTTTTTGTCCTCCTCTCGGCTGCTGGCTGGGACTTGTAGTGCAGCTACCGCCATCTTGGCTGCACACTGTGCACTGGTGGCAGAAAGGGGGCAGCACATGGTCCACACAGACCCCAGTGAAATTGCCCAAAGTCCTCTCAGTACTCTTTTTTGCTGCTGCTGTACCTTGGCTTGCTGGGATCTGTAGTGCAGTCTAGGGAATATGTTTTGTCACTCAGTTATATAAACTACAGTCCAGTGAACAATTGTGAGGTGTGCTGTACAACAGCGTCAGTCTATAAAATACGTTTTTTTCACTCAATTAAATAAACTACAGTCCAGTGAACAATTGTGAGGTGTGCGATACACTAGCCACAGTCTAGAGAATACTTTTTTTCACTCAATTATATAAACTACAGTCCAGTGAACAATTGTGTGGTGTGCTGTACAGCAGCGTCAGTCTATAAAATACGTTTTTTTTTTCACTCAATTATATAAACTACAGTCCAGTGAACAATTGCGAGGTGTGCGATACACTAGCCGCAGTCTAGAGAATACGTTTTTTTTTCACTCAATTATCTAAACTACAGTCCAGTGAACAATTGTGAGGTGTGTGATACACTAGCCGCAGTCTAGAGAATAATTTTTTTTCACTCAATTATCTAAACTACAGTCCAGTAAACAATTGTGAGGTGTGTGATACACTAGCCGCAGTCTAGAGAATAATTTTTTTCACTCAATTATATAAACTACAGTCCAGTGAACAATTGTGAGGTGTGTTGTACAGCAGCGTCAGTCTATAAAATACGTTTTTTTCACTCAATTATATAAACTACAGTCCAGTGAACAATTGTGAGGTGTGCGATACACTAGCCACAGTCTAGAGAATAATTTTTTTCACTCAATTATATAAACTACAGTCCAGTGAACAATTGTGAGGTGTGCGATACACTAGCCGCAGTCTAGAGAATAATTTTTTTTCACTCAATTTTTTAAACTACAGTCCAGTGAACAATTGTGAGGTGTGTGATACACTAGCCGCAGTCTAGAGAATAATTTCTTTCACTCAATTATATAAACTACAGTCCAGTGAACAATTGTGAGGTGTGCGATACACTAGCCGCAGTCTAGAGAATACGTTTTTTTTCTCAGTTATATAAACTACAGTCCAGTGCAAAATTGAGTGGTTTGCGGTGCAATAGCTGGAGTCTAAAGACTGCATTTTTTTGCCTCAGATAGTAATTCTACTGTCTACTGAATATGGTTTTGGCCTCAGATATTAACTCGACAGTTTGGTGAATATACAAAATGTTGAACCCAAGGGCTAAGGGTCAAGGACGAGGGCGTGGGTGTGGGAGTTCAAGTAGTGTAGGGGGCAGAGGCCGTGGTCCTGGGCAGGGTAACACTGTACATGCTGATGAGGGAGCAGTGGAATGCCGCAGAGTTTCGCTCCCTAGCTTCATCTCGCAACTTACTGGGTCACGTGGTACACCACTATTGAAATCACAACAGTGCGAACAGGTGATGACGTGGATAGCGGACAATGCGTCCAGTAATTTATCCACCACCCAGTCTTCCACGCAGTCCACCCACGCTAGCCAAGGGAGTAGACCTCTGTCTCCTCCAGCTCAACCTCCTTCCCCCCAGCCTGCCCCCCCCCACGGAAAGTATGGATTTAGATCAGGCATACTCACAGGAACTCTTTTCAGGACCCTACCCAGAGACACAAACCACTGCTCAACAGCAACCTGAGCAGTTGCTCTGTCCCGATGCCCAAAATTTAGAACTTTCACAATCTGTGGGTGATAAGAGTGTGGACTTAGTGCAAGTAGTGCGTGAAGAGGTGTCGGATGATAATGATGATGATGAGACACGGTTGTCAGACAGTGACGTTGTTGTCAGGGCAGTAAGTCGGAGTGGGGAGCAGAGTGAGGAATCAGAGGAAGAGCTGGTGGATGATGAGGTGACTGACCCGAGCTGGGTTGGTAATCCAACTCAAGACTGCTGAGGGGGAGGCAATTGCAGCACCAGAACAGGTTGGAAGAGGCAGTGGGGTGGCCAGAGGGAGAAGTAGGGCCAGAGCAGGTAGATCAGCAACTGTTTTGCGGAGTCAAGCTCCCGTGCCGAGGCCTAGATGTTCGCAAGTCTGGAGGTTTTTTAAAGAAAGTGAGGATGACCGACGGACTGTGGTGTGCAACCTGTGCCACACCAGGATCAGCCGGGGAGCCACCACTACCAGCCTAACCACTACCAGCATGCGCAGGCATATGAGTGCTAAACACTC
This sequence comes from Rhinella marina, assembly GCA_900303285.1. NCBI lineage: Eukaryota > Metazoa > Chordata > Amphibia > Anura > Bufonidae > Rhinella > Rhinella marina. Next base: position 46,985 of record ONZH01003733.1, on the reverse strand, counting down.
GACTCAGTGGAACCAAGGCCGTTCACCGCCTGCGGGTCACACCACTGCCCCTTCCCCTGTATCACATGCTGGCTCGGCGAGTCAACCCCCCGCCCAGGACCCCGGCACGAGCGCCTCCCGCCCTACAAACACCCCTTCACCTCCACGATCCTCCGCAACCTCCACCAATGTGTCCCAGCGCAGCGTTCAGCTGTCTTTGCAGCAGACATTTGAGCGCAAGCACAAATACAATTCCAGCCCCCCACATGCCCAAGCCCTAAACGTCCACATCTCCAAATAGTTGAGCCTGGAGATGTTGCCCTATAGACTGGTAGAGACTGAGGCTTTCAGCAACCTGATGGCGGTGGCTGTCCCTCGGTACTTGGTCCCCAGCCGCCACTATTTTTTCCGATGTGCCGTCCCAGCCCTTCACCAGCACGTGTCACAGAACATCATCCGTGCCCTGACCAACGCGGTTAGTGATGAGGTCCACCTAACCACGGACACGTGGACAAGTGCTGGCGGGCAGGGACACTATATCTCCCTGACGGCACATTGGGTTAACTTGGTAGAGGCTGGGATTGAGTTTGACCCTGGGGCCACTTATGTAATGCACACACCAAGGATTGCGGGGCCTACCTCGGTCACGGTTTTTCAGACTTATAATGCCTCTTTCTCCAACCCCTCCTCCTCCTCCTCCTCTTTGCACAGAAATGCTGAGCCAACAGGCAATGTTTCTGAGGGCCAACTGGCGCTCTATATAAACAATGTTTACGGAGGGCCACCTACAGGCCCTCTCTCCAATAAATTTTTTAGTAGCGTCAAATACAGACACTCAAAAAACAACATGAGGGAGTGTCTCCCCGTCTGCCATCATGTTCGGTCAGGCTGTCTGTAGGTACACCACCTCTGTCGTCCGCAGAAGCGGCCACTATGAGGAAGGCCACTGCAAGAACATCCCCTTTTCAATTGAGAACAAGTGGAGACTTGTAGGAGGATGACACTTTTCTTCAGACAACAGTTGGTGAAAAAGTAATTGGCAATGATGAAGAAAATGTAACGGTGCAGTGGACCGTCTGTGAAGCAAACCTATATATTCCCACCATGCCAGCCATGGGTTGTACATAAACTAATAACAGGAAAAACAAAAAAAATATTTTACAGGAGGGTCAACTACAGACACTCCAAAACAATTTTTTAGGAGGGTCAACTTCGGACACTCCAAAACAAATTTTTGGGAGACTCGCCTACAGACATTTGACTGCAATCTCAGTCTGACCAAGGCATTGGTGGTGGCGGTGCAGGCAGTGATGGACCTTCGTTGCACCTAGTTGGGTGCTTTCCTAACATGTGCCAGCACATGTGCCTTGCCCATCTTGGTCTGGGTCAGCACAATTGTCTTGAGGGTCACCACCAGGCTGTTGTCCAGAATTTGGCATAATGGTACGATTAGGCAGCCTCAGAGGCATCCATGCATGCTGCCCCTACTGTTTCCTGTCCATTTCCGTGGTGTTTCCATCATTTTCTGAGGTTTCCAGGTTTTCACGCAACCTTCCCTATGCAGAGCCCCGGTCAACTGCAAAAAATGCTCGAGTCTCCCATTGACTTCAATGGGATTCGTTATTCGAAACGAGCACCCGAGCATTTTAGTGCTCGCTCATCTCTATTTATGATCATTTATATGCGCCAAGAGCTTCCACTTTATCTACTTGTCTACATGGCAGTAATGCATTTTTTACCTTTTCTTATGTTCATTTTATATGTCATGGCCTATGTAGTGCTGCTACCATTATATATATATATATATATATATATATATATATATATATATATATATTTTTATTTCACAGTTTTTGTGATAGGACCAGGGCCGATTCTAGCTCATCTGCTTAAATTAAATTTAAAAAAAAATAGTATGAAAGTCAAATAACCACCGAACTCCAAGACTGTCCTGCCATATCTGTGGCAGTACAAGTACAGATAATATAGTAGATATTCCCTGCAGTCCTATGTAACACCACAGGTAGCACAATGATAAATCTCTGAGTACAGAATACGAGATGTTACCTGAAGTCCTATGTAAAACCACAGATAACACTAGTGTAGATCATGTGATAGTGTTATCTGCAGTCCTATGTAAAACCACAGTTAACACTAGTGTAGATCATGTGGTAGTGTTACCTGCAGTCCTATGTAAAACCACAGATAACACTAGTGCTGATAATGTGGTAGTGTTACCTTAAGTCCTACGTAAAACCACAGATAACACTAGTGTAGATCATGTGGTAGTGTTACCTGCATCATGTGCCTCCCGGTGCCTCTCCTACGGACTCCATGCTGGCGGCGCTGCCTCCTCTTCCTTAGTCTTCTTCTTGACCCACACAGAACATATTAACTAATCTGCCAAGTTAAATATTTTACGTACTATTCCTCAATGAAATTAACTGCCTGACTAGTACGTTTAAAACCACTATTTTATTATGAACTCAAAATTAAACTTAATATTCCTCCACCTAACAGGCTGGATGCGGGTGGTTGAGGATCAAGTTTAAATAAATACACTGTCCCCAAATTGCCTGATTCCACTTATGGTACAACGTGTCTCAGAATAGTGTTGTGGTTATATAATATCTCCAATCAATCATCAAGCATCCACCACAACTCTTTCATTCAAGCATGCTCCTACACACTGGAGAATGTACAGTGTGTGTACACACTGGATAGTGTACAGTGTGTAGGAGCATACTTGAATGAAAGAGTTGTGGTAGATGCTTGATGCAACGAGCAGTACCCTGCTCAATAAGGGCAGCTAGTAATTTCTCTGCCACCTCAGATATAGATGCATGTTTGTGGAACTAGCGGAGTGGATGTGTGATATAGCAACTGAGACCCTGTGAAACTAGGGCTAGATAACTGTATCACAGTGAGCAACCAATATTAGCCTCACCACTCCAATAGATCCACACTGGAGGTTTATACTAGTTTGGGTGTTTGGGGCGGGTGCAGCAGATGAGCGGTAAAATTAGAGGTGCACCCTGAAACAGAAGGGTTTTGAAACCGGATAACCCGCTCAAATGAGCACCCTGTTGATTCCCATACACACCCATGTTGTATCTCTGTAGTGGTAAAGTGTGGTTTGGAGATATTATATAACCACACCACTATTCTGAGACACGTTGTACCATCAGTGGAATCGGGCAATTTGGGGACAGTGTATTTATTCAAACTTGATCCTCAACCACCCGCATCCAGCCTGTTAGGTGGAGGAATTTTAATTTTGAGTTCATAATAAAATAGTGGTTTTAAACGTTCTTCTAGTCAGGCAGTTAATTCCCACACAGAACGTCCTGATGCAGCTGCGTCAAGACATAGGAACACTGTGGGCATGGTGATGGTGATACACACAGGGACAGACACACACACAGGGACAGACACATCTGAGCCCCTTTCACAGTGGTAATACTCTCTTTGTGCCCCTCACAGTAGTTGTGCCCTCTCTGTGCCCCCTTCAGAGTAGTAATGCCCATTGTGCCGCCTTCACAGTAGTAATGCCCAGTGTGCCCCAATAATAGTTATGATCCTTCACAGTACTTATGCCCTCTTTGTGCCTCCTTCACAGTAGTAATGCACTCTGGGCCCACTTCACAGTAGTAATGCCCATTGTTCCCCCTTCATAGTAGTAATTCCCACTGTGTCCCTGCACAGTAGTAATGCCCATTGTGCCCCTTCATAGTAGTAAGGCCTATTGTGCCCTCTTCATAGTAATAATGCCTATTGTGCCCCCTTCATAGTAGTAATGCCCTCTGTGACCCCTTTATAGCAGTAATGCTCTTTGTGCCCCCTTTATAGTAGTAGTGCCATCTGTGCTCCCCTTTATAGTAGAAAAGCCCTCTGTGCCCCTTTTTATAGTAGAAAAGCCCTCTGTGCCCCTTTATGGTAATAATGCCCTCTGTGCCACCTTTGTAGTAGTAATGCCCACTGTGCCCCCCTTATAGTAGTAATGCCCTGTGTGTCCCCCTTTCTAGTAGTAATGCCCACTGTGCCCCCCTTTGTAATAGTAATACACACTGTGGCCCCTTTGTAGTATTATTGCCCTCGCCTCTGTGGCCCCTTTGTTGTATTAATACCCTCTCCACTGTGCCCCCTTCGTAGTATTAATGTCCTCTCCTCTGTGTCCCCTTTGTAGGAGAAATGCCATCTGTGCCTCCTCTGTACCTAACACAGTACCTACTCACCTTGTCCCGTACCTCACAGTCTTCTCTCCCCTGCTGCAGACAAAGATGGCTCCGCATGACTGTGTGGGTGGAGCTTATGCAGATTCCCGGGCTGCAAGCTCCGCCCACACATGCTTGCGGTGCGATCTGTGGCTGCAGGCTGAATTCACCATTCAGTGTCTGCTGGCCTGAAAAAGCGGAGGAGCTCAGGGAGCTGAGCTGTGGGTGAGTGATGGGACCCAGCTCCCTGCGCTCCAGGAGGGGAGGGGGGAGCGCAGCTTACATGGAACACAGGCGGCATCCACCAGCAGTGTTTAACTGCTGTCTGGATGCCGCCCCCTCAAAAATACAGAAAACTGCTGCCTGAGGCGAGATTCTCATCTCGCCTCATGGCAGAAGCGGCCCTGGATAGGACTGTAACATTGCTCTGGTTTTAATTTCTGAATACCTTGGGGTGATGTAGTTTTTCTCCATCTCTACAGCTGCCGTTTAAAACTCATGCAAGATAGGTTCCCCTATAATCATGTAAAGAAAATGGAATAAAGATAAACAAATATCAAAACAACTGATGAAAGAATATGTTTTAGTATATATTTTTCATTAGTAAAAGAGCAGTCTATGGGTCTTCTATACTTTTGTATACATTTGATAAACAGATCATACAGAATCACATGAAATCTGACATAAAAAAGAAAGGTTTCATGTTTCATGGCAGAAGCACTGTTTGTGGGGAAGAAAAGCTAATCTTCTATCAACAAATGTGTTATTAAAACCAAACAATTTAGAAATAAACAATATACTTTATTAACCCTTTAATGACCGGGCCATTTTGCACCTTCGTGACCAGACTGATTTTTGCTAATCTGACATGTGTCAGTTTATGTGGTAATAACTTTGGAACGCTTTTACTTATCCAGGCCATTCTGAGATTGTTTTCTCGTCACATATTGTGCTTCACGACAGTAGTAAATTTGTGGCAAAATATTTCATTTTTATTTATAAAAAAATAGCAAATTTAAAAAAAATTTGGAAAAATTAGCAAATTTCCAAATTTCAATTTCTCTACTTTCAAAATAAATAGTAATACCTCCAAAAATAGTTATTATTTTACATTCCCCATATGTCTACTTTATGTTGGCATCATTTTATAAATGTCATTTTACTTTTTTAGGACGTTAGAGGGCTTAGAAGTTTAGAAGCCATTTTTCAAATTTTCACCAAATTTTCCAAAACCATTTTTTTTAAGCACCAGTTCAGATGTAAAGTGATTTTGAGTGGCTTACATAATGAAACCCCCCATAAATGACCCCATTTTAGAAACTACACCCCTCAAATTATAAAAAACTGCTGTTACAAACTTTGTTAACCCTTGAGGTGTTCCACAAGAATTAAAGGAAAATGGAGGTGAAATTTCAAAATTTCACTTTTTTTGGTAGATTATTCATGTTAATAATTTTTTTCTTGCAACACAGCAAGGGTTAACAGCAAACTAAACCTCAATATATATTGCTCTGATTCTGCAGTTTACAGAAATACCCCATATGTGGTGGTAAACGTTTCTATGGGTTTGTGGCAGTGGTCAGAAGGGAAGGAGCGCCATACGGATTTTGGAGGCAGATTTTGCTAAAATAGTTTGTAGGCACCATTTTGTAATTGAGAGACCCTGACGTACCCCTACAGTGGAAACCCTCAAAAAGTGACCCCATTTTGGAAACTACACCCTTCAACGAATATATTAAGGGGGGTACTGGCCACTTTGACCCCCTAAGCGTTTTACGTAATTTGGAAACACTTGGCTATGAAAATGAAAAGTTTCATTTCTTCCAATAAAATGTTGCTATAGCCCCAATTTTTTTTATTTGCATAAGGGGTAACAGGAGAAAAGCACCCCATAATATGTTACCCATTTTCTCCTGAATACGGCAACACCCCATATGTGGTGGTAAACTGCTGTGGGGGCACATGGCAGGACTCAGAACAGAAGGAGTGCCATATGGATTTTACAACACAGATTTTGATGGATTGGTTTGCGGGAGCCATTGATTTTTATTTTTTTGAGCTATTGTCTTATGTAGGGGCTCATTTTTTGCAGGATGAGGTGAGGTTTTCATTGGTACCATTTTGGGGTAAATACGCCTTTTTGATCGCTTGGTATTACTCTTTTTGTGAGTCAAGGTGAAAAAAATAGCTGTTTTGGCATAGTTTTTTTTAGCATTTTTTTACAGCATTCACCTGAGGGGGCAAGTCATGTGATATTTTTATAGAGCAGGTTGTTACGAACGCGGCGATACCCAATATGTCTAACATTTTTATTATTGTTAAGTTTTACACATTAGATGCATTTTAGAACAGAATTAAATCTTGTTTATGTGTTGCCATTTTCAGAGAGCCATATTTTTTTTATTTTTCGGGCGATTGTCTCAGGTAGGGTATCATTTTTGCAGGACAAGATGACGGTTAGATTAGTACCATTTTGGGTTAAATACATCTTTTTGATCGCCTGCAATTACACTTTTTGTGAGGGAAGAGGGAAAAAAATGGCTATTTTGGCATAGTTTTTTTAAATTTTTTTTTCCAGCATTCGCCTGGGGGGCCATCTCATGTAATATTTTTATAGAGCAGGTTGTTACGGACGTGGCGATACCCAATATGTCTAACATTTTTATTTTTGGAAAGTTTTACACATTAGATGCATTTTTGAACAGAATAAAATCTTTTTTTGTGTTGCTATTTTCTGAGAGCCATATTTTTTTTATTTTTCGGGCGATTGTCTCAAGTAGGGTATCATTTTTGCAGGACAAGATGATGGTTTGATTGGTACCAATTTGGGTTAAATACACCTTTTTGATCGCCTGCTATTACACTTTTTGTGAGGGAAGAGGGAAAAAAATGGCTATTTTGGCATAGTTTTTTTTTTTTTTTTTTTACAGCATTCGCCTGGGCGGCCATCTCATGTAATATTTTTATAGAGCAGGTTGTTACGGACGTGACGATACCCAATATGTCTAACATTTTTATTTTTGGAAAGTTTTACACATTATATGTATTTGTGAACAGAATAAAATCTTTTTTTGTGTTGCTATTTTCTGAGAGCCATATTTTTTTTATTTTTCAGGTGATTGTCTTAGTTAGGGTCTCATTTTTTGCGAGACAAGATTACGGTTTGATTGGTACCATTTTGGGGTACATACGCTTTTTTGATCGCCTGCTATTACACTTTTTGTAAGGGAAGGTGACCAAAAAATGTCTGTTTTGGCACAGTTTTTTTTTTTTTTACTGCGTTCACCTGGCGAGGTGGATGACGTGATATTTTTATAGAGCCGGTCGATACGGACGCGGCGATACCTAATATGTATACCTTTCTTTTTTCACCTTTTTTTTACCATTTTTTTAACTTTTTTTTTGAAAATGGCTTATTTTTTTAACTTTTATTATTTATTTATTTTTACTTTATTTTTTAACTTTTCATTTTCCACTTTATTTAACTTTTGGAGGTCTGATCCCCTTTACAATGCATTACAATACTTTTGTATTGTAATGCATTGGCTGTAAGTGTATTACTCAGTGTAATACACTTACAGCCTGCTTCCTGTGCGATCCAGGGGGCTGGATCGCACAGGAACGCAGGGATAGCAGCCACGATGCCTAAGGAAGGCATCGGGCTGCTATTCAAGCCATCGGGTCCCCGTCACAGCAGCACGGGGACCCGATGGCCCCATCCTGAATAGCAGGATGGCCCCATCCTGAATAGCATCCTGAATAGCCATCCTGAATAGCAGCGGACCATGCCGCACGCCTCATGTGCCGCGGTCAGCGCTGACCGCGGCACATGAAGGGTTAATGCGCCGGCATCGGTGTTTTCACCGATGCTGGCGCATTCAGCAGGGGTCCGGCTATTGGGCACAGCCGGACCCCCGTCGCTCGTCCGTCCTGGGGCTCTCTGACACCCCTTTTCTGCAGCGCCGTCTTTAGACGGCGCTGCAGACTGGGGACTCGCGCCGCCCGCCGTCTAAAGACAGTGGGGGGTCGGCAAGGTGTTAATGTATATGAAACCATAATAAAATTGAGAGGATAAAATGAGTCACACATAGAAATGTGTAAACTTCTGGATATACATTTATGTTAAAGGGATTGCGCCATAAACTACTTTTCACTGTAAGGTTTCATCAATTACTCTAGCTCCCATTCCTCACTGGATTATATTATAATTAGAGATGAGCGAACGTGCTCGTTACAAGCACTGTAGCGCACGGCTCCCCTGCGCAATGCCCGCAGGCATTGCGGATCCGTCCTCAGCTGCATGTAAGTCAATGGGGACGGATCCATTTGGTATGACTCTCATACCAAACGGATCCGTCCTCCTCACCCGACTGAAAGTCAGTGGGGACGGATCCGTTTGGTATGAGTGTCATACCAAATAGATCCGTCCCCATTGACTTACATGCAGCTGAGGACGGATCCGCAATGCCTGCGGGCATTCGTCCGCAGGGGAGCCGAGCACTACAGTGCTCGTAACGAGCACGTTCGCTCATCTCTAATTATAATCATATTTTCAAAGTTACCTCATTTGCAGTTTCCTCTTTTCCCCCAAGTTTGAATCCTACTTCCTGGTTTGTCATGTGACTGCTGTTCCATCATGCCTTAGGGCAGTGAGATGTGTCCTGGCATCATCAGGACATGTTTCACTAACCAGTTCATTTTCTACCTACACATATTCAAATGCTCTGTGTAACTGGATTTATAACAGACACAACTTGTGCTAATGTTCATCATTTGTTAGAGCAAATTTCATTATGTTTTTCTGTCTATTGTTTATCTGTTTATCTGTCCATCCACCCATAACTGACTGTGTAAGGCCTCTTTCACATTAGCGGCAGCACGGATCCGGCGTGTGAAGGGTGCCGACGGATCCGTGCTGCGGCAAGTACACGTGAGGAGCCGGAGCAGCGCTCCGGCCCCACACATGTCACATACACATACACACACACATAGACATACACACATAGACATACACACATAGACATACACACAGACATACACAGACACAGACATACTTACCTGCTCCCAGCATGCTCTGCACAGAACAGGGGAACGCGCGAACATAGGAAGATTCCCCACAGCACCCTCTGCTGGAGGGAGAATCTTCCTATGTGCATGCAGTCCTCCTCCTCCTGCGATGTGCGGAGCTGCTGGGAGCATGTAAGTATGTATGTGTATGTCTATGTGTATGTCTGTGCGTATGTCTGTGTGTATGTCTGTGTTTATGTGTCTGTCATGTGTGTTGTACTGTGGACGGATCCGTCATGAACTCCATTGAAAGTCAATGGAGGACGGATCCGTTTACTGAGTGTGTAACATTGAACGGATCTGTCCCCATTGACTTGCATTGGGGGTTATGACGGATCTGTCTTGGTGCAGATGCCCAGGACGGAGAGCAAACCGCAGCATGTTGCGGTTTGATCTCCGTTCTGGAGACGGAACGGAATGCTTTTAGGAGCATTCCATTGTCTTCAGTTCAGTTTTGTCCCCATTGACAATGAATGGGGGCAAAACTGAAGCGTTTTTTTCCGGTATTGAGCCCCTATGACGGAACTCAATACCGGAAAAAGAAAACGCTAGTGTGAAAGTAGCCTAACTGACATATAACTGCACATGGAGAAGTGTTGATTGAAGGGAAGGAGAAGAAACGGTGGTAAATGTGGATAACCCACCTAATAATATTTGCTTATAGGGGTTCTGTAGTGCCATGATACTGACAACCAATATCAGATCGATGCAGGTCCCACTCCCAGCACCCCTGCTGATCAGTTGTTTGAAGTTGTCACTCTGCTCGCGTGGTCGTTGCGTCCTCTTCAGTGTTCACCTGCATGCCATCTGCATTGTAACTTTGGTACAGTGTAATTACACCTTTCCCTCCCATTCAAATGAACAGGACAAAGCTGTAATTACACTGCATCGCTGCGACAATCTAGACAGCATGTAGGTAAAAAGTGAAGAGGACACAACCCTCATGTAAGTGCCGCAGCCTCTTCAACCAACTTATTGGCGGGGGTGCCTGGAGTCAGAGGATAGGTCATTAATAGCTATCTCTGCGCAACCCCTTTAAGGTGCCATAAGTAGAAGTATTTCTGTGTAAGCTTTATTGCAACATTTTGAGATACAGTACATTTCTTGTTAACAATAAGTACAAACTACTATGGAGCTTTAATTTACTATGCGTATTTGTTTTTTAAGGTTATGGCATTGGTCTTCCCCCAAACTCGCCTTTGACATCAAACATATCTGAACTGGTCAGCCAATATAAATCAAGTGGATACATGGACATGCTTCATGACAAGTGGTATAAAGTGGTACCTTGTGGGAAGAGAAGCTTTGCAGTCACTGAGGTAACCTATTCTAAAAAAAAATAATTTGTTTATATACATTCAAATTAAAATATAATAAATTTGGATTTGTAAAAAACTGTTTTATAATCACAACCCCTTTATATATGTTCTACTAGGATATATAGATCTCAGGAATGAAGTGTCCTTTCTAGCGACTCCCTTTTCAGTAAAGTGGTTGTCATGGGTCTGGCCATGCATTATACAATCAGCAAGCCATTCATTGCCGGCATGTGAAATTACAATGTAAGGCAAGACACAGCTATTACCAGAAGTCCAACAGGTGGCAGTTGGCTGGTTGATGGACCAACTTCTCTTTTCATGAGACAGACCTATAAATGTTCAGGATTCCACGACTGTTCCATCACATAAATAAGTTCATATATTTGAACAATTTTACAAAATCTGAAAAATTCTTGAAGAGCTCCTCTATAAAATGTTAGAAGAGGACTATATCCTTTTTATGCCTATGATACATTAGGACATTCCAACAATCAAATGCATTAGAGTCAATTTGCCTACCTATCATTTTTCCCATACAAAGGGTTATTGCTGGCAATAAAATGAGAGCAAAGAAATGTTTAGGGATTACTATACTCTTCTAATTAGACACGGAATAGTCCGATTCCACTGGGGCATTTACCAAGTTGCCATTTTTTCACACTGAGCTTTAAGTTCCCTTAAGTGTTATATTTTAAACTCTTGATAGCAGAATGATAAATTCCAGAAGAATCATTGTCCTACTTTATGGATAAACTTTTGATGTTTTATGTACAGTTCTGTATATTTAATCATAGTAATAATAACAGTACGCTCCAAAGATAGAAATTTTGCTTAATAAAGATGATATTAATTTAAAGATTTTAATCTTCATGTCAGTGTTTAGGATTTGTAGTTAATATACTCCAAAAAAATAGATATTCTACCTGATACTTAAAGGAGCATTTAGTTTTATGGCTATATTCTGTATCTCATTGTTTAGGATTGAATCATTATAATCCCAGTCATAGCTAAACTAGTATATCCATAGAAAATAACTTTGTTTCATTTTACCTTGTTTTATACTATTTGTTATATACTACTTCTTTGTACTACAGTTTTAAACTACTTGTCTATACTACGGTTTTATACTACTTATATTAGGCTACTTTCACACTATCATTTACATTTTCTGGTATTGAGATTCAGCAGAGTATGTCAATATGAGTATGAGAAAAACGCTTTCATTTTGTCCCTATCCATTGTCAATGCAAGTCAATGGAGACGGATCTGTTTTCTGAGACACAATAGAAAACGGATCCGTCCCCCATTGACTTTCAATGGAGTTCATGGCAGATCCATCTTGGCTATGTTAAAGATAATACAACCAGATCCATTCATAACAGATGCAGGCGGTTGTATTATCAGTAACGGAAGCGTTTTTGCTGATCCCTGCCGGATCAGGCAAAAATGCAAGTGTGAAAGTAGCCTAATACTACAGTTCCAGTCCTGTGGATATGTCATAAATGTTTAAGATGGGAATACCCCTAAAGAATAATCACACAAGGTTAAAATAATCAGTGAAAAAGTACACAGGATCTGTAACTGCAGTTTGGAAAAATTCTACTGCTTATGTGTCAAACTGTCCAAATAGGCAATTAATGCATGCTTTTTGAGACAATTAAACAAGTGAATGCAGGTTTTCAGAAAATTAGATAAATGCTTTTAAAGCAACATGTAGTAGTATGAAAACGTTTGTAATGGACACTTATCCCCCATTTGCTTTTAAACCTTGCAAACCTTGTTTTAAGGAGATTCAGTTAGTAACGGTTGATGCAAATATCCACACTTTGACAACATTTTGTTATTGAACCTGACTTTTTTGTTAATTAATTTGATAGTATATTTTACAATGGTTCTTATATTGAACTTCTGAAACCCTGCAAAGGCATAGAGTTAAATTATAAAACCCTGAAGACTCCCTAAAGCTCTGTCTGTTTCTTACAGTGTTACTGTTTATATCATTATGTCATTTTATAATACTATTGAAGGGCCCTGACAATAAAGTCTTTTAGTTCTATTCCTGGGTGGGATCCTTCTTAGTTTGGGCCCCAAAGCAGCCACTTTACCTATAGATACACCCCTGCTCCTCCTCTAACCACCCAAGGATTCCTCGCCTCTCCACTTACATCATCATGATGCTCCAAATTTCACACAGGTGCCATTGGCTTTGCACCTGTGTGTTATATTCCATTTTGTAGGCTATTGCCTCACAGATATGTTCTGGAGTCGCATCACTGTGATGTCAGGGGAAAAAGCCTTGGGAGATTAGGGGAGGAGCGGAATAACGATTTTGAAAAGAAAACCCAGCCGAGCTGGGCATTTATAAAAGTTATTTTCCTGAACATTCAATCACCACCAAAATGTCACACAGGTACAGTATGTTGAGAATGCTCTTAGATTGTGCTAATGGACATTGCTGGTAGTTTAATTAGTAAAAAGTCGGTGAATCCCTTTAAAAGGCATGCCATACTTTGCAACCATTGTTTTTTAATTGTTCCATTGTGCCTAAAATGGTAAATAAAATGACTACAGGTAGTCTTCATTAAAATCTCTTTTCATTTTGTGATCCTCTTTTATATAGACCTACTATATGTGTCTCCATTGTATACAAACCACAAGCAAATACTGTGTAGTTTAATCCATCAGTCATACTCTCTTTCATCTGCACTCTACTACTTGATAATGAACAATCAGTTTGTTTGCAAGAAGACTAATGAACAGCCTACAGAAGCCTTGCTTGTCGTATGTAACTGTTAAGACACATAGGACTGTGTAGGCACTGCATGCACAAAATGGCTGAAGATTTTTAATACCAGTTACAAATTTCATCATTTCATTTATTTTAGATACATTGGTTGCAGAACTGTGATCTTTGACTACAGCATTTCCCCAGTTCAGTTCCTACAGAGAGTCTGAGGTAGTCTGAAACACACCTCCTGTCTCATCATTGGTTCAGACTGCTGCTCTCTCCCTCCCCTGCAGTTCTGCCTCCTCAGATTCGCTGTTGTGTATAACACAAGCCTATCGCAGGCACACCAGAAAGTAGATTAGTGCATGGAGAGGGTATTTCTATTACAGCAAGGGCAGAATAAAGTAGAGACTTCTACAATTTTCATATGCAGTACTTAGGTAAAGGAACCTTCAGCTAGGTTCACAATCAAATTTCAGCATCCCGTTTAAACATACTTTTGATCAGGTAAAAACAGACATCGATTAAGATGGTGCAACAAGATGCAAAATAGATATGCAATGTGAAAAAAAAACACAAAAAAAAATAAAATAATCTGGACCTGTCTCATTGACAAAGTGGAACCTGATGGAAAGCTATCAGAAATAGACAAATGGGCACTTTAAACTATAACGAAAAACCTATAGATTTGTTTGCCACCTTCAATGGGGCAGACCTTACGACTACAATAGGGCTGGGGGAGGGGGTTGGCACTGAACTCCTTCTCGTTGCAGTGTGAAATCACTGCATTTTTACAAAGCTACCACTAGGAAGAACTCATTGCAAGCAGATTATTACAGTTTCTAATTTGGTCAATGTAACTGCATACATTCCTGTGTACTGAGCTCCCCCTAGATGTGTCTGCAGAGAACCAGCTTTGTAAAAGAAGGGAAGCAGGAGATTTGTCAATGCATTTAGGCCAGTTGTATGACAGGAATTCATTGAGATATATGGTGTTCAGAATGAGTACCATATCTATGAACCACCTGTTCCACTTCTTTCTGACATAAAATATATATATATATGTGTGTATATATATATATATATATATATATATATATATATATATATATATATATTGCATGTGAGTGAATGACTCTAGCGTACTAGGAACGGGGTGCGGCAGGGGACCCTTTGAGATTTGTTTTCACCTCTGCTAAAATGTTATGTGAATCTAGCCTAAGGTGGTGCTTAGGGGGTCACTTTAATTCATTATCTACACTCGGTATTTAATGTTCTGTATAAGAAAAATGAATCTCCAACCACTTTAAAGATTTTACAGTTTTAGACCTATATGGGGACAAAATGGTCACAATGATGTTAAAAAAAAAAAATCAATTTCAGAATTACATCTTTAGATAGATGTGATGCTTTCCTATGCAAAACATATATTTGAAATAAAAAAAAACTCACCCAGCAAGTCCAGCATATTCTTAAAAGATTTTTAAAAACTTTTTACCTAAAATCTGAAACACCGAAGGTCCCATATGAACGAATGCTTTCTTTCCAACTCTGAGAGGATGCGGGATAAAATTTCCCATAATTAGGTCTAAGTGAAATAGAATAGATAAAATTACAAATGCTGGGATTCCACAGAGGTTTGCTTGTCATATTTCATCTTGTTCCCCAAAGTCATTTTTCTCCATACTTGATGGTAGACAGGGAGATCTAAATGGATGTGCTATTTTAAAAACCTAAAATTGGGGACATTATTTTCTTTTACAATGAAAAGCAATATCCCACGAGAGCCTGACAGACAAATGAAGTCTGTCTTCCGACTCAGTGTGCAAGGATTATTCATACAGTAACAAAGATGGATTAAACCTCATGAAGTCATTTTGAAAGTGTATTCCATCAGTACAGCCAACCTGTTTAATTTCAGATATTTTTAAAGTACATTTCCTGATAAAGTTTAAGCACTGTAATAGATTGTTTTTATCAGTTTAAACATTATATGCAGTTTACTTATGATGAAATACTTTAATATGTTAGAATCCTTTTTATAAAGATAAATGTATACTTCTGCAAAGAAAACTATTATTCCCTTGAAGGAATAGAAAAATGAAAATGGATTGCCAGATAGGAGTGACAGTTTATTTTATTAATAGACGTCTCAGGGAAGCATTGTAAACTACTCGTGCTACAGTCCTGAGATACACGATGGTGATCCTTCCATGATAGCTTGTAGACTATGTAAAACATATTATGATATGCATTATTTCTTGTATGGATTAGTGGGATTTGCTTAGTACAAATTCAATACCATTTCAGTATATTTTGGTACAAAAGAAAATAGAAATCATCATGAGATGGCATTTAAGGGGATTTCACGGAAATAACTCTGATCGCTCCTTTTAGATTTTCTACATATACATACCGTAAACTCATTTCTGATTGACAACACAGTCTGGACAAGCTAGTTGACATCTACAGCCTTTGGGCTGGAATCACACACGGTAGAAACTGGATTGGAACATTGATCAGAATAGGGCATCATTTTTAGTAGCAAATACATAAATTTCAGCAAGCCCCATTCGGATGAATGGAAAACATGCAGAACTTTCTACTACTTTCTACCGTATGTAAACACAATGTTATGTGACATACTGGCTATCTAGCTTATTCATAGGAAATAGACTTACATGATTCAGCGAGATTGCTACTGTGCCAAAGAAAAAGAGCTTGACAAAACATAAAAAAATCAAATTATTTCTCTCAGATGGTGTTATTAATCAGATTTTCGTTTTAGAAATAGACATTTATGGGGAAAAATAAAACATCAGAGCAGCTTGTATGAAGTCTAATTCAACTTTTACCCAATCATGCTATGTTTTTTTTCTGATAGAACAATGCAAAGTCTTTCTTAGGTTATTCAGGTGTTTAATTGGGTTGTCTCACTTCAGTAAATTGCATTTATCACTTACTTTCTAATGTATTGTGATTGTCCATATTGCTTCCTTTACTGCCTGGGTTAATTTTTCCATCACATTATACACTGATCATTTCCATGGTTACGAGCACCCTGCAATCTATAAGTGGTGGCTGTGCTTGCACACTATAGAAAAAAGTGCCAGCCTCTTTGGTGTCCGAGACCATGGTAGCACACATAGGCTTGTGCTTTTTCCTATAGAGTTCAAGAACGTCCACCACTAATGGATTGCTAGGTGGTCATAACCATGAAACGAGCAGTGTATAATGTGATGAAAAAATAATCCACCCAGCAAATGAAGCAATATGTATAATAACAATTCATTAGTAGGTGGCTTGTATTAACTTTCTCTACATGATAAATGCCTTTTGCTGAAGTGAGACAACCCCTTTAAGTTAAAAAAAAAAAATTTCCCACCATAATAAAAAGTGGCATATTGGCAATATATGTCATCCACACAGAAGAGCCTACTAGTCTCATACAGGTATATATATGCTGGGGCCAATTTAAGCACAATAGCATTTTAAAAGTCTCAAACCTGGTGTAGGAGTTATTATAATTCCTCCCTTATATTCTAAGCAACATTGATTATGTCACCCGATTACGGTATGTGAGGATCAACCAATAATCTGCTAAATCCTGTCTTTTCACACATGTTGGAGAACTTTCTGTCATCTTAGGCCAGATTCACATCACCGTTTAATTTTTCATTCATCCGATCCTTCAGAAGAACAGTAAAAAATAAATCCTTTGTTCTCTACTGTGGTTATTCTGCACCGTAAAAAAATAGAACATGTTCTATTTTATTGCGGTGCAGAGGCCCGTCCGTGCTTCCGCACCGCATCCCCTGGATTGCGGACCCATTCAAGTGAGCAATACGGCCAAGGCTGGGCACCATCCGTGTGTATGAGCCCTTAGGGTATGTTCACATCAGGGCCTATATCGATTCTGCCAAAAAGAGCTGACAAAAAAGTCCTGCTTGCTGAACTTTTCTTTCGCTGAAAAAGTGAACACCTGAACAAAAACCAAACTAACCCCCGTTATAGTCAATGGGATCTGTTTGACTCTGTTCGTTCCAGTTATCTGCTGAATCCAACACTTGTTATTTTCAGTGTTCAGCTCCTCTAACCAAGTAGAGCAATAGAAATAACTAGCGGTGATGTGAATATGCCCTTACTCGTATTATCATATGCATTTTTGGTTTCTGTGACTTTATTATCTAAAGGTTTAGATTGGAAGCTGGTCGCCTAAGTTTGTTATAGAACACCTGATATGTATGTAGCTCCGTCTTTATACTTTGCTCTATAATATTATGAAAGCTTTATTTAAGTGAATTTTGCTATATATGCATATAAAGCTGACTTCTGCAGAATAGTTTATACAAGGATGTAATGCTTGGACACAGTGATTTATCTTGGGAAATATAAGCCTTTTTGATATTATAACTACTATACTTTGAAAGCCTGTGGCTTCAGCGTTTTTATATTCAAGCAACATAAATTCCATCCAGCTGCTCAAAATAATGCAGCGCTATAATTATTATGTTAATTGATTTTTCACGCTTATTATTTTCCCAGACTCTGCAAATGGGTATCAAACACTTCTCCGGGCTGTTTGTCATGCTCTGTATAGGAATTGGAGTGTCTATTCTTACCACCATTGGAGAACATATTGTCTTTCGATTGGTCTTGCCAAGAATTAAAAAGAAATCAAAATTAAAATATTGGCTTCACACTAGTCAGGTATGTATGCATATATCACACAATTGTATGCCAAACGTCTGTATAACTGTTTTCCAATACAATACAACTAGAAGTTAACCGGCATGTTAAATCTACAACATGTAATTTAAATGAACTTTTTCAAGTTAAAAAAGACAAAATAAATAAAATGGCATAACTACTTATTTTACACATCGTACTTCAAATGGCAGGTGCAGCCAGGCAATGGGAGGTAATCCCCCTGTGGATTCTGTGGGTATGCACCCTTTACACTTTGGCTGCCCATTTCAATGACCCTTAAAGGGGTTGTTTCACAAAGACACAAAGTCATCATTTATGTTGTAGCCAGCTTGGCAATTAGCTAAAAAAAACTTCAGAATCCCCAGTGATCAGGTGTCATTGAGAAGAAAGCTACAGTCAGTCAGAAATTTCCCTTTCAACGATCTGGAAACACCTGGCTGATCATGCGTCACATGCATGCACTGGGTCCACTACATCAAACATGCTCTTTGTGACCAGCTCTCCACTGTGATTCATAGAAGGTGGGTTCCATAGGACATATAGAAAATGGCTGTCTTCATTTTACAACTCTTTTAAATGTTAAATAGGTTTTCCATGATTTTTTTTTTTACTGATCACCTGTCCTTTGACACCTGGGACCCCCGCCAATCAGCTCTTTGAGAAGGCAGCTGCAATCCTGTGAGCTCTGGAGCCTTCTCTCGCTTTTTCTAGGCCGAGTGACAACATGTTCATGTGTCACGTGGCCAAGGAGCAGCTCAGCTCTATTCAAGCTAATGGGTCTGAGCGTGATACCAAGCACAACCACTATACAATGTACAGCTGTGTAATTGGTAACCTGTAAGAAGGCAGCAGCACTCAAAAGATCGCTGGTGCCTTCTCAAAACAGCTGATTGGCGGGGGTCCTGGGTGTCGGACCCCTGTTGATCAGATGCTGATGACCTATCCATAGGTACCCCAAGAAGTTAGACACCGGGGGGAGGGGGGTATTAATATTCTTGTATCATTTGTACAATTTTGATTTTTGAGAAAGTTGTAAAATTTATCAGAATAGTGCATGTGATCAATTTGGTGCTATTCACAAATCTTGGTAGATACATTTCTTCTTGACCTATCTAATTGCTGCCATTCTTTACAGAAATATTTAGCAAAACAATTCTACATGGTTTTAATAAATTTTGAGACTTCACTTTCTCGGCTCAATTTTTCCGGCACTGCGAACAGTGATCAGCACTCATAGCAGTAATTGGTGTGACTAAATAAGCTATTTCTGGTAGCTAAAAACTGTTAATTTCTAAAATCAATTGGATATATTTTATTATGATAACTATATTGTGTGAGTTTACATGGATTAACAACAATAAACCTGTTATGCATAATACACTCATATGGGTGACAGTGATCCCTACTGATTTCCCGATACTCATGTATGCTCCGCTCAGTAGATTATCCATTGTGTGAACAAATTATGAAATGCACCGTCTCCTAATCCTTCCTTCCCCAACATATGCCATAGGGGTAGATTCTAATGACCCCATACACTTTAGATGGATGGCTGAAATTCACCTAATGTGTATGGACACCTTATTTGTGCCTGTAGGTGTCTCCTACCACCCAGTCATTTATCTCACTTTGGCATCCTGTTTTGCATTGACCTACAATATGTGGTTGAACAGGGGCAACACAAGTAGGCAGGACCAACAGAAATAGGTGGGGCTAGAAATGCTATAGTGCAGAACAAAATCCTACCCCAGCAGAACCAAATACCACTGTGTAGCACAAAATACTGCCACCCTGGCCACAGTATGAAGCGGTATCATTGCCCTGAGAATGGCAATAAAGTTTAATTCAGGAGGGACCTGCAGCCACTGGCCGGATGCATAAATACCTGATGCATCTACATTAATTAGTGCTGAGAACATAAGATCTTTATCTTTGCTGATGGCTATAAGGAGGACTTGGGAGGCCCCCTGGGCATTAGACCATCGGAAAATTTCCATGTAGGGTCTATGGCCAGTCCGCCTCTGATTACAAGAATAAAAATTAGTAATGACTGTATGTAAATGTTGTAGGATTACCAGTCCACTATCTACTGCAGGATGCAAAGTCCGACCTTCAGAAAATCCTACACTCAGAATGGAAAAAGACAGCATCCAAAATCTTCACATAGATTGTGCCTTATTTAAGACATTGTCCAACGTTTTCAATCCTAGGGGTCTTTGTCAAGCAAATAAAATACATGTGTAAACAAAGTATATATAGACGATGACAATAAGTTAGTCACCCAATCACCTAGAATAAAATCTATCCCCTTCTGACGTCATTACTAGAGATGAGCGAGCATACTCGTCCGAGCTTGGTACTCGTTCGAGTATTAGGGTACTCGTAAGTACTCGCAGCTCGGACGAGTATCTCGCCATACTCGAGGAAATGGCAACTTCCGCATCGTGCTTTTCTGGTGCCTAAAAACACAGCCAATCACAAGCCAGGAGACTCTACAGTACACCCAGCATCACGTGGGGCCCTTACATGTCGATAGCAGGGGTTGGCTGGCCTGATCAGGTGACCCTGGAATATACTACCGACTGGCCGCTGCGCTCGGCTCAGATGCCGTCTGGATGTCGTTAGGGATAGAGCTGCTGCCTTTCAGGGACAGTGTTAGGGCCTGCATTTAGTTGTCTGTTAGGCAGGGATCACCCACAAAGAACCCAACAGCCCTTCTAAGGGCTAGAAGACATTTTATTTATTTTTTTTGTCACTTGGCTGGCTGGCACTAGTAGTGCAGCTATCGCCATATCTAACCCTGTTTTTTTTTTTTTTCTATCTCAGTGATACAAATCCATTGCACACAGCACTGTGGAACCATTCTGTGTGTCACAGTTCAGCACTGACTCACTCCAATCCATATATACTGTCCAGGTGACACTTTCTGTACGTCACACAATACAACCAAGTCATTTGCTACCAATATCATCTACCGCTTGATCCAGAAAATTCTCTGTGTGACATTTGTCTGGGTCACAGAATAAATAGCCACCGTTAACAGGGTGTCAGTCAGTTCTACCATATTTCCTGCACGTCACGTTCCCAAAAAAACAAAATATTAAAAAAAAAAATTATTAGTTCAGTTGTTTTAGCTCAGTGATACAAATCCATTTTACTCAGCTTTGTGTAACCTTTCTGTGTGTCACAGTTCAGCACATTCGCTCCCATCCGTATATACTGTCCAGGTGACACTTTCTGTACGTCACACAATACAACCAAGTCATTTGCTACCAATATCATCTACCGCTTGATCCAGAAAATTCTCTGTGTGACATTTGTCTGGGTCGCAGACTAAATAGCCACCGTTAACAGGGTGTCAGTCAGTTCTACCATATTTCCTTCACGTCACGTTCCCAAAAAAACAAAATATAAAAAAAAAAAATTATTAGTTCAGTTGTTTTAGCTCAGTGATACAAATCCATTTTACTCAGCTACGTGTAACCTTTCTGTGTGTCACAGTTCAGCACATTCGCTCCCATCCGTATATACTGTCCAGGTGACACTTTCTGTACGTCACACAATACAACCAAGTCATTTGCTACCAATATCATCTACCGCTTGATCCAGAAAACTCTCTGTGCGACATTTCTTTGGGTCGCAGACTAAATAGCCACCATTAACAGGGTGTCAGTCAGTCCTACCATAGTTCCTGCACGTTACGTTCCCAAAAAAACAAAATTGTAAAAAAAATATATAAAAACAAATATAAAAAAATATATATTTTTTCAGTTGTTTTAGCTCAGTGATACAAATCCATTTTACTCAGCTTTGTGTAACCTTTCTGTGTGTCACAGTTCAGCACATTCGCTCCCATCCGTATATACTGTCCAGGTGACACTTTCTGTACGTCACACAATACAACCAAGTCATTTGCTACCAATATCATCTACCGCTTGATCCAGAAAACTCTCTGTGCGACATTTCTCTGGGTCGCAGACTAAATAGCCACCGTTAACAGGGTGTCAGTCAGTTCTACCATATTTCCTACACGTCACGTTCCCAAAAAAAGAAAATATAAAAAAAAAATAATAATTTTTTCAGTTGTTTTAGCTCAGTGATACAAATCCATTTTACTCAGCTGCGTGTAACCTTTCTGTGTGTCGCAGTTCAGCACATTCGCTCCCATCCGTATATACTGTCCTGGTGACACTTTCTGTACGTCACTTAATTCTACCGGACTTAATTTATTTATTTTTTTTATCATACACCTATATACAAAAAATGTTGAACCCCAGGGCTAAGGGTCGAGGGCGAGGGCGTGGGCATTCAATTACTGCAGGGGGCAGAGGCCGTGGTCCTGGGCAGGGTGAGACAGTATCTGCTGATGAGGGAGCTGTGGAACGCCGCAGAGTTACACTCCCTAGCTTCATGTCTCAACTTACAGGGACACGTGGTAGAGGACTGTTGAAACCACAACAGTGCGAACAGCTGATCTCGTGGATTGCGGACAATGCTTCAAGTAATTTGTCCACCAGTCAGTCTTCCACGCAGTCCACCCACGTTACCCAAGGGAGCACTCCTATGGCTTCTCCACCTCAACCTCCTTCCCCCCAGTCTGCCCCCTCCCAGGAAAATTTGGAATGTGATCCCTCATACTCTGAGGAACTGTTTTCTGGACCCTTCCCAGAGTCACAAACCACTTCTCAGGTTGCTGCTGACCTCGTTCCCGATGCCCAAGTTTTCCAACTGTCGCAGTCTGTGGGTGATGATAATGACAATGTTGAGTTAGTGGAAGAAGTTTGTAAAGAGGTGTCGGACGATGAGGAGACACGGTTGTCAGACAGTGGTGAAGTTGTTGTTAGGGGAGGAATTCCGAGGGGGGAGCAGACTGAGGAATTGGAGGATGATGAGGTGACTGACCCAAGCTGGGTTGATATGCCGAGTGAAGACAGTGCTTCTGAGGCGGAGGCGAGTGCTGCACCAGAACAGGTTGTAAGAGGCAGTGGTGTGGCCAGAGGGAGAAGCAGGGCCAGAGCTGGTGCATCAGCAGCAACTGTTCCATGTAGTGAAGCTCCCGTGGCGAGGCCTAGATGTTCGCAAGTCTGGAGGTTCTTTAAAGAAAGTGAGGATGACCGACGGACTGTGGTGTGCAACCTGTGCCACACCAGGATCAGCAGGGGTGCCACCACTACTAGCCTAACCACCACCAGCATGCGCAGGCATATGAGTGCTAAACACCTGACTCAATGGAACCAAGGCCGTTCACCACCTCCTGAGGGTCACACCACTGCTCCTTCCCCTGTGTCACTCGCTGCCTCTGCTAGTCAACCCCCCGTGTCACTCGCTGCCTCTGCTAGTCAACCCCCTGCCCAGGACCCCGGCACGAGCGCCTCCCGCCGGAAAACCACACCTTCGCCTCCACGATCCTCCACAGCATCCACCAACGTGTCCCAGCGCAGCGTTCAGCTGTCTTTACAGCAGACGCTGGAGCGCAAGAGGAAATACAGTTCCACCCACCCACATGCCCAAGCCCTCAACGTCCACATCTCCAAATTGCTTAGCCTGGAGATGCTGCCCTATAGGCTGGTAGAGACCGAGGCCTTTCGAAATCTCATGGCGGTGGCTGCCCCTCGGTATTCCGTCCCCAGCCGCCACTATTTTTCCCGATGTGCCGTCCCAGCCCTACACCAGCACGTGTCACAGAACATCATCCGTGCCCTGACCAATGCTGTTTCTGAGAAGGTCCACCTAACCACGGACACGTGGACAAGTGCTGCCGGGCAGGGACACTACATCTCACTGACGGCACATTGGGTTAACTTGGTGGAGGCTGGGACCGAGAATGACCCTGGGGCCGCTCATGTACTGCCCACACCGAGGATTGCGGGGCCTACCTCGGTCACGGTCTCTCAGACGTACTATGCCTCCTCCTCTGACCCCTCCTCCTCCACCGAATTATCATCCGTGGGCACGGCGCCTTCAGTTGGTAGCTCTAGGCGCAGCAGCAGTGCCGTGGGTAAGCGCCAGCAGGCGGTGCTCAAACTGCTGAGCTTAGGTGACAAAAGGCACACCGCCCAAGAGCTGTTACAGGGCATCACGGCGCAGACCGATGTGTGGCTGGCACCGCTGAACCTCAAGCCAGGCATGGTTGTGTGTGACAACGGGCGTAACCTGGTGGCGGCTCTGCAACTCGGCAGACTGACACATGTGCCATGCCTGGCCCACGTGTTCAATCTTATAGTTCAGCGGTTCCTCAAGACATACCCCAATCTGTCTGATTTGCTCACCAAGGTGCGCCGCATCTGTGCACATTTCCGCAAGTCTAGCACAGATGCTGCCACTCTCAGGGCAGCGCAGTGCCGCCTACAACTGCCCGCTCACCGACTGTTGTGCGACGTGCCCACGAGATGGAATTCCACATTAAACATGTTATCCAGAGTTTACCAGCAGCGCAGAGCGATTGTAGACTGCCAGATGTCATCTTCCACCAGAACTGGTAGTCAGGTCTCTCAGATTCCTCAAGTCTACAATGAGGAGTGGACGTGGATGTCTGATATCTGCCAGGTGTTGAGCAACTTTGAGGAGTCAACACAGATGGTCAGCGGCGATGCCGCCATTATCAGCCTCACCATCCCGCTGCTTTGCCTGTTGAAAAAATCACTGCTCAGCATCAAGTCGGATGCTTTGTGCTTGTCACAAGAGACGGTGGAGGAAGATACGTCGCTTGATAGCCAGAGCACCCTCCGGTCTGTTTCTCAGCGCGTATCGGAGGAGGGGGATGAGTATGAGGAGGAAAAGGAGGAGAATGTCGGTGAGATAGTAGAGGGTACCAGTGCTCAGTCCTTAACTCTTGAGCGTGTATGGGCTGAAGAGGAGGACTTGGAGGAGGAGGAGGAGGAGGAGGAGGAGGAAATGGAGAGTCAGGTCAGTGAGGAGAGGGAATTCTTGCATGTTGGGACTCTGGCGCACATGGCAGACTTCATGTTAGGCTGCCTATCCCGTGACCCTCGCGTTAGAAGAATTTTTTCAAACACCGATTACTGGGTGTTCACTCTCCTGGACCCACGGTACAAGCAGAACCTTTCAACTCTCATCCCTGCAGAGGAAAGTAGTATGAGAGTGAATAGGTATCAACAGGCCCTGGTGCACAAGCTGAAACAATTCTTCCCATCTGACGCCGCTAGCGGCAGAGGGCATGGTCCTGTGGGCCAAGTAGCGGGGGAGAGGAGGCGAACAGGCAGCTTGTCCAGCACTGGCAGGGGAACGCTCTCCAAGGCCTTTGCCAGTTTTATGTCACCCCAGCAAGACACTGTCACCTGTCCCCAGTCTAGGCAGAGTAGGGGGGAGCTGTACAGAAAGATGGTGAGGGAGTACCTAGCTGACCATACCAACGTCCGGACCGATCACTCTGCTCCATACAACTACTGGGTTTCAAAGCTGGACATGTGGCCTGAACAGGCGCTGTACGCCTTGGAGGTGCTGGCCTGCCCTGCCGCTAGCGTTCTGTCAGAGCGGGTATTCAGTGCAGCTGGTGGCGTCATCACCGATAAGCGTACACGCCTGTCAACTGACAGCGCTGACAGGCTGACGCTTATTAAAATGAACAAATCCTGGATTTCACCGGAATTCAAATCTCCTCCGGGGGAAAGCAGCTAAAGATTTAAATAACTTATGTATCCGATTCCTCCTCTCTACTCCTCCTCCTCCTCCATATCGTCTTTGCCTAATGCTGACCCAAAAAATGCCATTTTTTAGAGGTCCAACTGGCACTCTTTTAGCACAATTTTTCAGGAGGGCCCCCTACAGGCCCTCTATTCCAACAATTTTTCCAGAGGTCCACCTACAGGCCCTCTATTCCAACAATTTTTCCAGAGGTCCACCTACAGGCCCTCTATTCCAACAATTTTTCCAGAGGTCCACCTACAGGCCCTCTATTCCAACAATTTTTCCAGAGGTCCACCTACAGGCCCTCTATTCCAACAATTTTTCCAGAGGTCCACCTACAGGCCCTCTATTCCAACAATTTTTCCAGAGGTCCCACCCTTAATTCAGGCCCTCCCTATTCCAACAATTTTTCCAGAGGTCCACCTACAGGCCCTCTATTCAAACAATTTTTCCGGAGGTCCACCTACAGGCCCTCTCTCCAATTCCAGTTCCAAGTTTTATTTGCGCATACTGCATACATTTTTATTTTTGGGATAGGTGTGAAAAATAATATTACTTGCGAATCTATATTGCCCAACATTGGATACGGTAGCAAGTAGAAGACCAAACACATCCTGCTCACAGGGTTCCGCAAATTCCTGGTCCACCCGCAAATTCCTTGTCCACAATGTCAAGGAGGACGAGGTTCTTTGGATGAGCAACAAGTCCTTCTGTACTGAAATCGCCGACAAAGTCTCCATCTAAGAACACACAGACCATTGTGGAGAGAGCGGCACAGCTCGCCATCAAAGTGAGGAACCCCAACGCCAGACTGCGCAGAGAAGATATCGAATAAATATCTCTGTGGTTATTTTTGCTAAATAAAAGTCAAATAAACCCCCCAAAAAATTCATCTGTTAATGTGCCTGATCGACCCAAGTTGAATCTGTCCCATCATGAGAAAGTCCCCCCAAGGAGTCCCCACTGTAACTTGCTTCCCATACAACTACCTCACCCCCCGACACCTGTGTCTCGCCATTGTCCACCACCTCCTCAGACAACACTGGTAAATCCACACTGTCAGCACACTGAGACTGCAAAAGGTCTTGCGAATTGGGGCAGAGAATGTTCTGGGCTAGCACATCAGAGAAGGGGTGACTATGGGGTTCCAGGGAGTACGTGACCACATGAAATCTCCATCTAAAAAGTCATGCCACACTTGATCAATCTCATAATTTACGACTGTACCGGTTGATGCTAAATTTTTAAGTTGGGGTCCTGCGTTGTCATTCTAAATACATCCGGCTGTTGTCACCACCACACACGCTAGCCCCAGGGGGCACTCCTCTGGCTCTTCCAGCGAAACCTCCTTCCCCCAGCCTGCCCCCCCACCTACAGGCCCTCTCTCCAATTCCAGTTCCAAGTTTTATTTGCGCATACTGCATGCATTTTTATTTTTGGGATAGGTGTGAAAATTAATATTACTTGCGAATCTATATTGCCAAACATTGGATACGGTAGCAAGTAGAAGACCAAACACATCCTGCTCACAGGGTTCCGCAAATTCCTGGTCCACCCGCAAATTCCTTGTCCACAATGTCAAGGAGGACGAGGTTCTGTGGATGAGCAACAAGTCCTTCTGTACTGAAATCGCTGACAAAGTCTCCATCTAAGAAGCTACAGACCATTGTGGAGAGAGCGGCACAGCTCGCTATCAAAGTGAGGAACCCCAACGCCAGACTGCGCAGAGAAGATAACGAATAAATATCTCTGTGGTTATTTTTGCTAAATAAAAGTCAAATAAACCCCCCAAAAAATTCATCTGTTAATGTGCCTGATCCACCCAAGTTGAATCTGTCCCATCATGAGAAAGTCCCCCCCAAGGAGTCCCCTCTGTAACTTGCTTCCCATACAACTACCTCACCCCCCCGACACCTGTGTCTCGCCATTGTCCACCACCTCCTCAGACAACACTGGTAAATCCACACTGTCAGCACACGGAAACAGCAAAAGGTCTTGCGAATTGGGGCAGAGAATGTTCTGGGCTAGCACATCAGAGAAGGGGTGACTATGGGGTTCCAGGGAGTACGTGACCACATGCAATATCCATCTAAAAAGTCATGCCACACTTGATCAATCTCATAATTTACGACTGTACCGGTTGATGCTAAATTTTTAAGTTGGGGTCCTGCGTCGTCATTCTAAATACATCCGGCTGTTGTCACCAACACACACGCTAGCCCAGGGGGCACTCCTCTGGCTCTTCCACCGAAACCTCCTTGCCCCAGCCTGCCCCCCCACCTACAGGCCCACTCTCCAAACAATTGACGTCTTTTTCCTATCTTTCTCTCTCTCCAAACTATTTTTCCGTATAGCTGCCATATACGGTATTAAACTGAGAAGAATACAGAGAACACATGCTACACTTGATCAAGTTCATAATTTACGACTGTACCGCTTGATGCAACAGTTTTCAAAAATCCATTCTGGCTGTTGTCACCACCATTTCCGTGGTGTTTCCATCATTTTCTGAGGTTTCCAGGTTTTCAGGCAAACTTCCCTGTGAAGAGCTTTGGTCCCCCGCAAAAATGCTTGAGTCTCCCATTGACTTCAATGGGGTTCATTACTCGAAACGAGCACCCGAGTATCGGGAAAAATTCGTCTCGAATAACGAGCACCCGAGCATTTTAGTACTCGCTCATCTCTAGTCATTACAAGTCACAGACACACGTAAATAATCTCCAAATAAGAAAATCAGCATTTTACCTTCAAACAGGCGAGAATCTGTGTGCATCCGAATTCTGATCATCATTTCTCAATGAAGTTATTGAGATCTGTTGAGGGCCTAGTTGTTCCCCTGGTGACAAGACATGCGCAGTGGAATGCTGCATGTGCCGGTCCCCCGGGATGGGTGCCATTGAGATATGATGATCACGTTCCTGATGCACGGTCACAGACCCTTCCCTGTTTTAGGGTAAAATACTAATTTTCGTATACTTATCTATGAATGTGTTTTCCACTTGGAGTGTATTTTTTTGTCTATAACTTGCAATGACATAAGAAGGAGGTATGGTTTTTCATAGGTATAAACTTTGCGTAGACAAGTATTTTATATGCTTGACAAAGAGACCCCTAGGGGTCGAAACGTTGGATGATGCCTTGAATAAAGAATGATCTATGTGAAGATTTTGGTTACTTTATTTCTGCTTTACAAATTGTAGGATTGTCTCAAAGTAGTTGATTTCCACGAAGAGAGTATGGGAAGGGTGAGCAGTTGATTTTGACTTTCATGGTCCTTGAAATAGTGACATGACCATATTTTCTGGTTTAGCTGGTAGCTTTTTCGGAAATACAGCATTTTATCTGATGTATTAGAACATGCTACAAATTATACATATCTACTCTGCCTATTGTCTAAGCAATGCAATTCACTATAGTTTTTATTGTGCATATCAAGATTCATGTCTTATTTTTTTTTGTTTTTATTGTTGTCTTCTCCCATCAGCGACTCCATCGAGCTTTAAACACATCATTCAATGAAGAAAATTTTCAGCAAAAACTGAAACGACTGGAGAGAAGGTACAACATTTATAACTTGGCTGTCATAGCATCTCTGCCTTGTTGTATTGAATATTCCATCAAAACCACAAACTGACTAAAAGGCGAATTATGATACACAGTAAATAACCGATACTACCCTCTAAAGCTATTGTCATTATTAGCGGCTGGCATAAGAGATCTTATCCCATCTACCAACAAGTATCTTGTCGTGAAACTTAAAACATCTACAGAAATTTAATATTGCTGCAGTTGCTGTGTGTTCGACTTTGTGTTCATCTGGGGAGATTTACTGTACTAATCCTGTGTAAGATGTAGACTGTGTAAACTTGTTATTGGGTACTACATTGTTTGCACTAAATGGGACATCATAAGCTGCATCACTTTCCTCGTAAGCCATGCCCCTTTCATGTTACAGCATGCCCTTTCCTGTTGAGCAAGTCCCTTGGATGAGTCACACTGGATTATTATTTCAGGCTTACTTGCTTTATAGGTACAGTGCCTTACAAAATTATTCGGACCCCTGAAACTTTTCAACCTTTTGCCACATTTCAGGCTTCAAACAAAAAGATATAACATTTTAAATTTTTGTTGAAGAATCAACAACAAGTGGGTCACAATTGTGAAGTGGAACAAAATTTATTGGATCATTTAAACTTTTTTTGTAATAATAAAACTGAAAAGTTGGGCGTGCAAAATTATTCGGCCCCCTTGCATTAATACTTTGTTGTGCCACCTTTTGCTGTGATTACAGCTGCAAGTCACTTGGGGTATGTATCTATCAGTTTTGCACATCTAGAGACTGAAATTCTTGCCCATTCTTCCTTGCAGCTCGAGCTCTTTGAGGTTGGATGGAGAGCGTTTGTGAACAGCAGTTTTCAGCTCTTTCCACATATTCTCAATTGGATTCAGGTCTGGACTTTGACTTGGCCACTCTAAGACCTGGATATGTTTATTTTTGAACCATTCCATTGTAGATTTTGCTTTATGTTTGGGATCATTGTCATGTTGGAAGATAAATCTCCGTCCTAGTCTCAGGTCTTTTGCAGACTCCAACAGGTTTTCATCCAGAATGGTCCTATATTTGGCTCCATCCATCTTCCCATCAATTTTAACCATCTTCCCTGTCCCTGCTGATGAAAAGCAGGCCCAAACCATGATGCTGCCACCACCATGTTTGACAGTGGGGATGGTGTGTTCAGGGTGATGAGCTGTGTTGCTTTTACATCAAACATATCATTTTGCATTGTTTCCAAAAAGTTGGATTTTTGTTTCATCTGACCAGAGCACCTTCTTCCACATGTTTGGTGTGTCTCCCAGGTGGCTTGTGGCAAACTATAAACGAGAATTTTTATGAATATCTTTGAGATATGGCTTTCTTCTTGTCACTCTTCCGTAAAGGCCAGATTTGTGAAGTGTTCGACTGATTGTTGTCCTATGGACAGACTCTCCCACCTCAGCTGTAGATCTCTGCAGTTCATCCAGAGTGATCATGGGCCTCTTGGCTGCATCTCTGATCAGTCTTCTCCTTGTTTGAGATGAAAGTTTAGAGGGAAGGCCGGGTCTTGATAGATTTGCAGTGGTCTGATACTCCTTCCATTTCAATATCGCTTGCACAGTGCTCCTTGGGATGTTTAAAGCTTGGGAAATCTTTTGGTATCCAAATCCGGCTTTAAACTTCTCCACAGCAGTATCAAGGACCTGCCTGGTCTGTTCCTTGGTCTTCATGATGCTCTCTGTGCTTTAAACAGAACCCTGAGACTATCACAGAGCAGGTGCATTTATACGGAGACTTGATTACACACAGGTGGATTCTATTTATCTTTATCAGTCATTTAGGACAACATTGGATCATTCAGAGATCCTCAATGAACTTCTGGAGTGAGTTTTCTGAACTGACAGTAAATGGGCCGAATATTTTTGCACGCCCAACTTTTCAGTTTTATTATTACAAAAAAAGTTTAAATGATCCAATAAATTTTGTTCCACTTCACAATTGTGACCCACTTGTTGTTGATTCTTTACCAAAAATTAAAAATGTTATATCTTTTTGTTTGAAGCCTGAAATGTGGCAAAAGGTTGAAAAATTCCAGGGGGCCGAATACTTTCGCAAGGCACTGTATGACATGGATAACATCCCTTTCTTTTAGATCCGAAATAAGCACCAAATGTTTGTCTATTAGTGCCAATGTCGGAATGTACCAAACGATCTTTCAAATTGCGGGTACAGTGAAAGGACATTAAAGGCAGTATATTAAATTCCGGGATGTGTTTAAAATTACTGCCTAATGTTTTCTGATAATCTGACCAATTTTAGTACTTCCAGAAGCATAACTTGAAATAAAGGGAATTTGGTACGGTTTATCCACCATGTTACATTCCTCCTGCATTTCTGATTTCTTTTTTTTTTTTAATTAACTTTTTTCTTTTAATTGTATAAATATAATCAATAACAGTAATATTGTACAAGAAGAAGATTGTACATAGTGTCATACATAGTAATACCAGTTAGTAGACAATAATGCAAATTTATACAAGTTGAAATAATCCCACCCAACACCACCCGCTTGATTCCCGGGACAAAAAAAAATAAAATAAAATTCTCCTCCTCCTCACTCACTCACGCCATCCCCCACTCCCCCATATCACCTCCCATGTCCCCAGTCTTCCCTGGCTACGAAAGAA
This sequence comes from Rhinella marina, assembly GCA_900303285.1. Classification (NCBI taxonomy): domain Eukaryota; kingdom Metazoa; phylum Chordata; class Amphibia; order Anura; family Bufonidae; genus Rhinella; species Rhinella marina. Next base: position 15,099 of record ONZH01003733.1, on the reverse strand, counting down.
GATTTTTTCAAAGTCCTTAACTTTCCTGACTAAACTCATCCACTCCTGTACTGCTGGAGGGTCTTTACTTCCCCACTTCCTAACTATCATAACCTTAGCCAGCATTGTAACTCGACATACGAGTGTACGTTTGCTTATATTAAGTATATTTACCTCTTCCCTATCCAAACAATTGAAAATAAGGGCCTCAATAGAGAAGTCTATCTGAGTCTGCAGGATTGGGGCGATAGTGTCATAGACAAAGTGCCAGAGTTGCTGTGAAAAACGACATGACCATATCACATGGATAAAATCTGCCTCCTCTGTCTCACATTTGGGGCAAGATGAGGTTTCCTTCAGTCCCATCCTCTTAAGTATCAATGGGGTGTAATATAATTTATGGAGGATATTAAATTGTATAAGACGATGCCCCATATTAATCGACATCCTGCAGACATCCCGGAGAGACTCTCCCCATTGTTTTTCAGTGATTCCAATCTCCGTGCGCCATTGAGAAAGACCACCCGAGGTAAACCCACGGGTCATCTCCAAATTAATCCATCTATAATACCCTCATATCTTATTTAATCTAGGCACTATCGCCCACACACCCATTCAACCAGTGCAACCGAATCAATCGTGAAAAAGTGTTTATCTTTAGTAAGCTGATATGCATTGCAAAGCTGCATATATCGAAAGAAAAAGTTCCCCCAAAATTATATTTTCCCCTTAATTCCAGAAATGACATCATTTTACCTTATAAAAATAAGTGACTAATATCCATGATACCATATTCTATCCAAATCTTATAATCTGTGATCTTCAAAAATTCTTTTAAGTGAATATTGTGCCAAAGTAGCGTGACACTAAGTGTATTCTTAACACCCATAATTTGTTTGAGAAGCTTCCAGGATTTACTCAATTTCACACACAGTGGAAGCTTCTTATATCTACCACACTCAACCTGGCCAGATTCCAATAACTGGAAAACATTCCTTATCCCCTGAAATTCCGACATCAGTATCCGCAAGGCTGTAGAGCTCTCCCAATTTGCCATTGTCAAGACTTGAGACGCCAAAAAATAGCCTCTTATATTAGGGACCGCTAATCCACCCTCTTGAATCGATTTCCACATGTACTTTTGTTTCAAACGAACATGTTTCCTACCCAGAAGATAATTCTCTCAATTAACTTAAAATGTTTATCATGAATCCAGATAGGGGAGGAAGTAATGACATACAACAATTGAGGCAACACAACCATCTTGACAATTGCAATATGATCAACTCTAGAAAGGGGTAGATTGGTCCATATTCCTACTTTAGATTTTATCTTAGCTATTAGGGGGGTCAGGTTGAGTGTTGGAAAGTCCTCCAGTTCCATGGATATCTTGAGCCCGAGGTACTCCAGATTGTTCCCTCTCTCCAGTGCCTTCACCCCAAAGCCTGATAAATCCCCCATGTCATCTATCGGCAGCAGAGCGGATTTATGGCAGTTAATTGCTAACCCTGAAAAGGTACCATATCTTTCTACCAGCTCCATAAGGACCGGAATTGATCTCTCGGAGTGGGCTAAACATAAAAGAATATCATCCGCGTAGAGGAGGATCTTATCGTCCAGACCTCTACACCCAAAGCCGCTAATTCTACAATCAGCACAAATGCAAGTTGCCAGGGGCTCAATAAACAAAGCAAAAAGCAAAGGAGAGGGGACAACTCTGTCGGGTCCCACTCTCCAATCCAATCTTATCCGTACGGGCCCCATTTACCAAGATCCGTGCTACAGGGAGGGAGTAAAGAATACGGACCCATCCTATAAATTCCCTACCCAGGCCAAATCTTCCCAGAACATCAAAAAGAAAAGGCCACTCCACCCTGTCAAACGCCTTTGTGGCATCTAATGACAGGATATTTTATATTTTATTGGCTGTTTATGCACATATTTCAGCACTGTTGCACTTTACACATATGAAATTTTGATGGAATCATTGCAATCATGTATGTAATTTTTAGGAATCATGCACCCTGTATTATATTATATAATATCATGATGTATTTTGTTTAATTTATTAATCACTGGTGATGAATGTAATTGTAATGCACATGATTGACTCCTCTATATATATCCACTGTTGGCACTGTTATCACTGCTTGACAAAGGCTCCATTGAGCGAGCCGAAATGTTGCGGTTGTGGGTGAAATAAAGTGATCCACCACTTTTCACAAAAGTCCGAAGTGCTGCCTTTCTCTATGTTTGACTAATTTTGGAATCCTTGTCTGGATTTTACAAAGGTATTGCACCTGGCATCCTCTGTGTGCTGCTTCTAATTTTCTTTATCTATCTATCTATCTATCTATCTATCTATCTATCTATCTATCTATCTATCTATCCAGGGCAATGGTTATAGGCAGGCTCAGACTGGCCCACAGGGTCAGTTGAATCCCTGGGTGGGCCCATGAGCAAGGGGCACCCCTAGTCTCCCACCCCCTGAGCAAGTGGCACATAAAACAGTAGACTTACTGCACTACATACATATATTCAATGTACAGCACCTCAACCATATATGTTCATATAAAAACCTTGAAAGATTATTAAAGAAACTCCCCAGTTTATTATTATAGACACAGTTGGAGATGAGATGACTTCTAGGTATAGAGGAAAGCTACCAGTGTACTTTTTCCCCAGGACCTGGCTTCTGAAAGTTGCATATAGAAATAAAAATGAAAAAGGAGTTGAGCAAAAAGGTTCAATGAAGGTAGAGGGGAAAGGAAGGGAGGAAACTGGGTGTGAGGTGCCAAAGGATATCACAAAAGGATGGATGAGCAGAAGTGGTGGTTGATGAACAATAGCATCTCCCCAAACCAGGAGATCAGTACATACCAGTGAACTGCTAAAATGATGTGGGACGAGGAAGAGACAGTATACATACATACATACAGTATACAGTCATGGCCAAAAGTTTTGAGAATGATATAAATATTAATTTTTACAAAGTCTACTGCTTCAGTTTTTATAATGGCAATTTGCATATAATCCAGAATGTTATAAAGAGTGATCAGCTTAACAGCAATTACTTGCAAAGTCAATATTTGCCTAGAAAATGAACTTTATCCCTCAAAACATATTTCAACATCATTGCAGCCCTGCCTTAAAAGGACCAGCTAACATTGTTTCAGTGATTGCTCCATTAACACAGGTGTGGGTGTTGATGAGGACAGGGCTGGAGATCAGTCTGTCATGATTAAGTAAGAATGACACCACTGGACACTTTAAAAGGAGGCTGGTGCTTGGCATCATTGTTTCTCTTCTGTTAACCATGGTTATCTCTAAAGAAACACGTGCAGTCATCATTGCACTGCACAAAAATGGCCTAACAGGGAAGAGTATCGCAGCTAGAAAGATTGCACCTCAGTCAACAATCTATCGCATCATCAAGAACTTCAAGGAGAGAGGTTCCATTGTTGCCAAAAAGGCTCCAGGGCGCCCAAGAAAGACCAGCAAGTGCCAGGACCATCTCTTAAAAGTGTTTCAGCTGCGGGATTGGGCTACCAGCAGTGCAGAGCTTGCTCAGGAATGGCAGCAGGCAGGTGTGAGTGCATCTGCACGCACTGTGAGGCAGAGACTCTTGGAGAAAGGCCTGGTCTCAAGGAGGGCAGCAAAGAAGCCACTTCTCTCCAGAAAAAACATCAGGGACAGACTGATATTCTGCAAAAGGTACAGGGAGTGGACTGCTGAGGACTGGGGTAAAGTCATTTTCTCTGATGAATCCCCTTTTTGATTGTTTGGGACATCTAGAAAAGCTTATTTGGAGAAGACGAGGTGAGCGCTACCACCAGTCTTGTCTCATGCCAACTGTAAAGCATCCTGAAACCACTCATGTGTGGGGTTGCTTCTCAGCCAAGGGAATCGGCTCTCTCACAGTCTTGCCTAAAAACACAGCCATGAATAAAGAATGGTACCAGAATGTCCTCCGAGAGCAACTTCTCCCAACCGTCCAAGAGCAGTTTGGCAATCAACAATGCCTTTTCCAGCATGATGGAGCACCTTGCCATAAAGCAAAGGTGATAGCTAAATGGCTCAGGGAACAAAACATAGAGATTTTGGGTCCATGGCCTGGAAACTCCCCAGATCTTAATCCCATTGAGAACTTGTGGTCAATCATCAAGAGACGGGTGGACAAACAAAAACCTACAAATTCTGACAAAATGCAAGCATTGATTGTGCAAGAATGGACTGCTATCAGTCAGGATTTGGTCCAGAAGTTGATTGAAAGCATGCCAGGGAGAATTGCAGAGGTCCTGAAGAAGAAGGGTCAACACTGCAAATATTGACTTGCTGCATTAACTCATTCTAACTGTCAATATAAGCTTTTGTTACTCATAATATGATTGCAATTATATTTCTGTATGTGATAAAAACATCTGACAAACACACATAAAAACCAGAGGGCAGCAGATCATGTGAAAATATAATATTTGTGTCATTCTCAAAACTTTTGGCCATGACTGTACATTAAATATCAAAGAGAGTAAGGTCTATGTATAAAAGTATATAAATAAACATATAAAATATCTAAAAATTCATCAAAGGATGTGACCATATAAATAATTGATTGGTTATTACTGCAAAGGTAAAGGACTTACTTTACCAGGGAGGGAAGTATAGGATAAACTCAAGATACCTATACTTGTACCTCCTCCGCTGAGGTCACCTTTCAGTTGTAAATGTGGCTTCTATGTCCCAAAAAGATGACACCGGGGCTCCTAGGTGTAGTAGAAGTCTTTAATTCGATATAGGAAGCTTACGCGTTTCGGGATGGTAACCCTTTATCAGGAGCATGAGTGAAGTACATACATGACTATAGATATATATATATATATATATATATATATATATATATATATATACACACACACACAGTACAGACCAAAAGTTTTGGACACACCTTCTCATTCAAAGAGATTTCTATATTTTCATGACTATGAAAATTGTACATTCACACTGAAGGCATCAAAACTATAAATTAACACATATGGAATTATATACTAAACAAAAAAGTGTGAAACAACTAAAAATATGTCTTATATTCTAGGTTCTTCAAAGTAGCCACCTTTTGCTTTGATTACTGCTTTGCACACTCTTGGCATTCTCTTGATGAGCTTCAAGAGGTAGTCACCTAAAATGGTATTCCAACAGTCTTGAAGGAGTTCCCAGAGATGCTTAGCACTTGTTGGCCCTTTTGCCTTCACTCTGCGGTCCAGCTCACCCCAAACCATCTCGATTGGGTTCAGGTCTGGTGACTGTGGAGGCCAGGTCATCTGGTGTAGCACCCCATCACTCTCCTTCTTGGTCAAATAGCCCTTACACAGCCTGGAGGTGTGTTTGGGGTCATTGTCCTGTTGATAAATAAATGATGGTCCAACTAAACGCAAACCGGATGGAATAGCATGCCGCTGCAAGATGCTGTGGTAGCCATGCTGGTTCAGTATGCCTTCAATTTGGAATAAATCCCCCAACAGTGTCACCAGCAAAGCAACCCCACACCATCACACCTCCTCCTCCATGCTTCACGGTGGGAACCAGGCATAAAGAGTCCATCCGTTCACCTTTTCTGCGTCGCACAAAGACACGGTGGTTGGAACCAAAGATCTCAAATTTGGACTCATCAGACCAAAGCACAGATTTCCACTGGTCTAATGTCCATTCTTTGTGTTCTTTAGCCCAAACAAGTCTCTTCTGCTTGTTGCCTGTCCTTAGCAGTGGTTTCCTAGCAGCTATTTTACCATGAAGGCCTGCTGCACACAGTCTCCTGTTAACAGTTGTTGTAGAGATGTGTCTGCTGCTAGAACTCTGTGTGGCATTGACCTGGTCTCTAATGTGAGCTGCTGTTAACCTGCGAATTCTGAGGCTGGTGACTCGGATGAACTTATCCTCTGCAGCAGAGGTGACTCTTGGTCTTCCTTTCCTGGGGCGGTCCTCATGTGAGCCAGTTTCTTTGTAGCGCTTGATGTTTTTTGCGACTGCACTTGGGGACACTTTCAAAGTTTTCCCAATTTTTCGGACTGACTGACCTTCATTTCTTAAAGTAATGATGGCCACTCCTTTTTCTTTACTTAGCTGCTTTTTTCTTGCCATAATACAAAATTCTAACAGTCTATTCAGTAGGACTATCAGCTGTGTATCCACCTGACTTCTGCCCAACACAACTCATGGTCCCAACCCCATTTATAAGGTTATTAAACCTGACAGGGCACACCTGTGAAGTGAAAACCATTTCAGGTGACTACCCCTTGAAGCTCATCAAGAGAATGCCAAGAGTGTGCAAAGCAGTAATCAAAGCAAAAGGTGGCTACTTTGAAGAACCTAGAATATAAGACATATTTTTGTTAAGTACATAATTCCACATGTGTTAATTCATAGTTTTGATGCCCTCCGTGTGAATCTACAATTTTAATAGTCATGAAAATACAGAAAACTCTGATATATATATATATATATATATATATATATATATATATACACACACACACACATATATATATAAGGAAAGAAGCACATGGTACACAGTTAGTTAGTTAGTTAGAAAGGCCGGAAGTGTGATGACATCATTTCCTGGTTCTGACCAAATCTGGGTGACATTGAATAATTGATTAATTCAGTTTTTCCTGAGTACATTAAATGGTTAGGAGGAAATGGAAGTATTAGTGGAGGGATAATCAATAATAAATAAATAAATCATTGGGTATTAATCTCACTCTAGAAGTACGAGTACCATAAGCAGAAGTATTCCTTCGTGCGTTCCAGGGTGGAACGCACAGAAGGCAACCTGTTTAAATCGCTAATATTTCTATTTTAATATACTGATGTGCTCGCACAAAATCGCACGGGTGTCGGATCGTTGTATGCATTCCTACAAAGGAACGCACCAGCGGCGATTAGAGCGGGATATAGGGTTAACCAGCGGTGATGAGGGCGGGGAGAGGAAATGAGCTGGTGTGCTCCAATGTGGAACGCACACAGCCATCTGCCCCGCGCTCAAGGAAAGGACCGGAAGGGAAGTGGATTAGTGCATTCCAATTTGGAACGCACACAAGAGATGGCGTGGCACCCGCATTACACTGAATGAAGGGACGCAGGAAGTTGGAAGTTTTTAAACCTGGTCTTGATATGATACCATAAATATACCAGAATAGGTTGTTTTCTTATAAGAAACGTTAGCTAAAAATGTTTTAAAAAAACAACTTTATTTTGACTAGAATGTAGAAAATGAAAGATGATGGTGACTTATGGGTAATATTACTTCAAGTAAACTAATAGCAAGTCAATGTCATTTACATTATATAACTATACTAGCAGAAAGACCCGGCTTCGCCTGGGTATATTTAATCTATTTATTTAATGTTTCTGTGTGTCGTTGCAGAGAGAAAGTCAATGCAGCTGACAGAAATTGATTTTTACCTTCATTTTTTCAATCCCTATTGGCTGCGGAGTGGGAGGGGGCGTGGTTTAATGGGACACGGGGGGGGGGTTAAGTCCTTCATTTCAGGGTTGCATGAATTATAGGTTAATGCCATGGTAATTTGAGGAAACACAATGGGTAGCAGTGGAAGAAAACATTGCTTTGCGCGGGTATATTTAATCTATTTCATTTAATGTTTCTGTGTGTCGTTGCAGAGAGAAAGTCATCCTCCCTCCCATCCCTGCAGCTGACAGATGTTGATTTTTACCTTCAATTGTTCAATCTCCATTGGCTGCGGAGTGGGAGGGGTCATGACCTGACTGAGTCGGGGGCGTGACGTTGCAAGACCTGGGGCGGGGTTTTAAGTCCTTCTTTTGATGGTGGCCAGAATTACAGGTCGATGCCATGGTAATTTATGAGGACACGCCATGGGTAACAGCGGAAGAAAACATTGCTTTGCACGGGTATATTTAATCTATTTCATTTAATGTTTCTGTATGTTGTTGCAGAAAGAAATCCAACTTCCTTCCCACCCCTGCAGCTGACAGAAGTTGATTTTTACCTTCATTTTTTCAATCCCCGTTGGCTGCGGAGTGGGAGGGGGCGTGGCCTGACAGAGTCAGAGCGTGGTTTCCCGAGATCTGGGGCGGGGGTCAGAGTGGCATGAATTACAGGTCGATGACATGGTAATATATGGGGACCCGCAATGGGTAGCAGTGGAAAAAAACATCTTTTATTAGTACTAAATGGTCGTAGTCTAAAATTAGTCAATTTCATCTACGATTTTTGTCTGTCGTTGCAGAGAGAAATTCACCCTCCCACCCCTGCAGCTGATTTTTTTCAATCCCCGTTGCCTGCGGAGTGGGAGGGGCCGTGGCCTGGCAGAGTTGGGGGTGTGGATTATCAAGATGCTTCGAACGGTTGTAGTCTGAAATTAGTCTATTTCATCTAAAATTTTGTGTGTCATTGCAGAGAGAAATTCACCCTCCCACCCCTGCAGCTGACAGAAGTTTATTTTTCCCTTCATTCTTTCAATCCCTGTTGGCTGCGGAGTGGGAGGGGGCATGACCTGACAGAGTTGAGGGTGTGGCTTAGCAAAGCGCTTCGCATAGGTGATTTAATCTATTTCATTTAATGTTTCTGTGTGTCGTTGCAGAATGGCTGCAGAGTGGGAGGGGGCGTGGTCTGACAGAGTTGGGGGCGTGACTTAGCAAGACGATTCGAACAGTTGTAGTCTATAATTAGTCTATTTTATCTAAAATGTTTGTGTGTCGTTGCAGAGAGAAATTCACCCTCCCACCCCTGCAACAAACAGAAGTTTATTTTTACCTTTATTTTTTCAATCTCCGTTGGCTGCGGAGTGGGAGGGGGCGTAACCTGACAGAGTCGGGGGCGTGGATTAGCAAGACGCTTCACATGGGTGTATTTAATCTATTTCATTTTAAGTTTCTGTGTGTCGTTGCAGAAAGAAAGTCAACCTCCCACCCATCCCTGCAGCTGACAGAAGTTGATTTTTTCCTTTATTTTTTCAATCCCTGTTGGCTGCGGAGTGGGAGGGGGCGTGACCTTACAGAGTCGGGGCGTGGCTTAGCAAAGCGCTTCGCATAGGTGCATTTAATCTATTTCATTTAATGTTTCTGTGTGTCGTTGCACAATGGCTGCGGAGTGAGAGGGGGCGTGGCCTGATAGAGATGGGGCGTGGCTTAGCAAAAGGCTTCGAACAGTTGTAGTCTATAATTAGTCTATTTCATCTAAAATTTTTGTGTGTCGTTGCAGAGAGAAATTCACCCTCCCACCCCTGCAGCAAACAGAAGTTTATTTTTACCTTCATTTTTTCAATTCCCATTGGCTGCGGAGTGGGAGGGGGCATGACCTGACAGAGTCGGGGGCGTGGATTAGCAAGACGCTTCGCATGGGTGTATTTAATCTATTTTATTTAATGTTTGTGTGTGTTGTTGCAGAAAGAAAGTCAACCTCCCACCCATCCCTACAGCTGACAGAAGTTGATTTTTACCTTTATTTTTTCAATCTCTGTTGGCTGCAAAGTGAAAGGGGGTGTGGCCTGACAGAGTTGGGGGTGTGGCTTAGTGAGACCTGGGGCGGGGGTTTTAAGTACTTCTTTTAGGGTGGCCTGAATTAAAGGTCGATACCATGCTTATTTATGAGCCCACGCAATAGGCAGCAGTGGAGGAAAACATCTTTTATTACTACTGAACTGTAGTAATAGAAAAACACATAAGTTATATTTATGGTAACCGGAATACCTTTAACAGTGTCAGTAAATAGAAATGGATGAGATCCTCAGCTGCTGATAATTACCTGGTTGTTATGGAAACCTGCCCTCCCTGTGTGTGCCTTTGCAGAGAATGGCAGTTGGAGTTTAAAACCAAAGTTCCCAGTTGTAATGTTGGCTAATGGAGATCATATTTTGGGAATATCTCAGGAACGGTATGTCCTAGAGCAGTGATGGCTAACCTTGGCACTCCAGCTGTGGTGAAACTACGACTCCCAGCATGCTCCATTCATTTCTATGCAGTTCTGAGAAGAACAGCCAAGCAAGGGGGCATCTTGGGAGTCGTAGTTTTTCCACAGCTGGAGTGCCGAGGTTAGCCATCACTGTCCTAGAGAGATGAGACCTGGTCTAAAACCTTCCCGGACACCTGATGTACCTGTGTGCCGAATTTGGTGAAAATCGGTCCAGTAGTTTGGTCGCGCATAGAGAACAGACAGACAGAAACTCATTTTTATATTATTAAGAGATAGCAGAGAACACATACAGGAACGGCATTTTTGCGATACCATCACTTCATTATATTCTTTTTGATATTTATGATTATTAATCAGGATATCCTAATTAGCATTTTCAAATGGAGTTTCTGCTTTCTGACAATGTAACTGACTGCTAGAAAGATGTAATTATTTTCCTTTCACGTTTCATGTAGTTAAGTGTTTATTTGATAATTATGGGTAATTATGATTTCATTTCATTTCTTTCCCTTTTTTATTTGGTTATATTGTTTTTTTTTTATATATATATAGGATTTTTCACTTGTATACAAAGACCATATTCCTTTAATAATGACATGCTGTATTCAGTGTTTTCTGCTAGGTTATCAGGTTAGCTACCTATACACTGGTATTAAAGATGATACCAAGAACAATAGATTCAACAAAGAAATAATATATGTAATGGAAAAAAATCTAAAAGTATTGTTACTAATAATATTTGTATAGTGGCAACATATTCTGCATCACTTTACAGTCAGAGGCTATATGTACAAGCCGAATCAGACATTACACAGTAACAAGTCAGCAATTAGAGCAAGAGGAGTGAGGGCCCAGCTCACAAAAGCTTACAATCCAGGAGGAAGTAGGGTAAGCACAAAAGGTAAAAAGTGCCTGTACATATAATGTTGGCAAAGCCATTCACCAGCTGGAATAGATACATGGCGGCTCTGAGTGCCTGGGTTGTGGTGTATACTGTTGAATGAGGGGATCTGAGGAAAAGTATTGGAGTGTGAATGAAGAAGACTTAGATTACAGGATGTGATAGGCCACCTTAAGGAGATGTGTTTTTAGGGAACACCTAAAATTGGGGAAGCTGAGAATTATCATTTTTGGGGTAGCACATTCCAGAGAACTGGTGCACATTTAGAGAGGTTCAGCACTGTGGAGGGTTTTGTAAATGTGAAATTTTATACTGTATGGGCAACCAATGCAATGTCTGGCACAAGATGGAAGCATGTGGTATAACTGTGAGACAGATAGATTAGTCTGGCCTGTGCATTTTGAAGAGATTGGAGATGAAAGATTTTAGAGAGTAATAGTAATTAAGGCAAGAATGGATAGATTGTTCAACAATTATACTTTTGTTGTTTCCATAGTAAGAAATGGTGGATGTTACAGATATTTTTGATGAACGGGTGCCTTGAGTTGGCAAGTGATCGAATATAGGGGTAAAGTAAAGATTAGAATCAAACATATGCCCAAGATAGTGAGAGTACTGCCTAGTACTCTTGTAGTACTACAAGATAAAGCACATGAGGTTCAGTTTTCCAAATATTCAATTTCAAATAGAGGGAGGACATGATGTTAGAGAGAGCTGACAGACTACCACTGGAGTTTTCTAGTAGTGTATAGGTTATATCAAAAGATGAGGTATACAGTTGGGTGTCATCAGCATAGAGTAACTGATAACCAAATCTGCTGATAGGTTGTCTAGTAAGGGCAGTGTAGACAGAAACGAGAAAAGGACCTAGAACTGAACCCTGAGGATCTCTAACAGCAAGAGGAAAAGGGGAAGGCTTGGAACCAGCAAGTGATGCAATGAATAAGAGGCCAGAGACATAGGAAGAAAATCAAGATAGAGCAGTGTCCTTAATGGGAGAGATGAGTTTTCAAAAATTGCTTTGAGTGTTTTTTTCAAATTGCTTTGATCCTAATTAATTTGCTACGAAGTATGTTAAATTAAATTTATCATGCCCTGCAGTTAGACTTTAGGGAGAATGTATCCTGTATAACGGAACAGATGAAGAATGAATGGCACAGCAGTGGAACAAGATGCACAGGGAGATTACACAGCCTGCCCTGTCCCTGAATTCTTCCTATACTGTGCCTACAGTGCCTAAAAACCCTCCCTACAATCTCCCTACACTGTCCCTGCACTACCCTTATCCAATATTCAATAGTTAAAGCTTTTTGGCATATCTGTCCCTATGCTCAGTTCACTTTAAAATGGTGGAGACTGGGCGGGAGAAGCCTTTTTATAGGACTGTGACATGGCAGATCTGCTGATTGTCTGATTATCATTAGAGATGAGCGAGCACTAAAATGCTCGGGTGCTCGTTATTCGAGTCAAATTTTTCCCGATGCTCGGGTGCTCGTTTCAAATAACGAACCCCATTGAAGTCAATGGGAGACTCGAGCATTTTTTGCAGGGGACCAAGGCTCTGCCTAGGGAAAGCTGGGTGAAAACCTGGAAACCTTAGAAAATGATGGAAACACCACGGAAATGGACAGGAAACAGCAGGGGCAACATGCATGGATGCCTCTGAGGCTGCCTAATCCCACCATTACCCCATATTTTCGGGCAACAGCCTGGTGGTGACCCTCAAGGCAATTGTGCTCACCCAGACCATAAAAATTTATCGTGGCCATATATGGCTGTGACTACAGAGTGACCGAATTACACTGCAGGAGCAGGTGAAGCACTTAAAAATTTATCGTGGCCCTGTATGGCTGTGACTACAGAGTGACCGAGTTACAGTGCAGGAGCAGGCGAAGCACATAAAAATTTAGCGTGACCCTGTATGGCTGTGACTGCAGAGTGACCGAGTTACAGTGCAGGAGCAGGCGAAGCACATAAAAATTTATCGACGCCCTGTATGGCTGTGATTACAGAGTGACCGAGTTACAGTGCAGGAGCAGGCGAAGCACATAAAAATTTATCGTGGCCCTGTATGGCTGTGATTACAGAGTGACCGAGTTACAGTGCAGGAGCAGGCGAAGCACATAAAAATTTATCGTGGCCCTGTATGGCTGTGACAACAGAGTGACCGAGTTACAGTGCGGGAGCAGGCGAAGCACATAAAAATTTATCGTGGCCCTGTATGGCTGTGATTACAGAGTGACTGAGTTACAGTGCAGGAGCAGGCGAAGCACATAAAAATTTAGCGTGACCCTGTATGGCTGTGACTACAGAGTGACCGAGTTACAGTGCGGGAGCAGGCGAAGCACATAAAAATTTATCGGAGGCCCTGTATGGCTGTGATTACAGAGTGACCGAGTTACAGTGCAGGAGCAAGGCGAAGCACATAAAAATTTAGCGTGACCCTGTATGGCTGTGACTACAGAGTGACCGAGTTACAGTGCGGGAGCAGGCGAAGCACATAAAAATTTATTGTGGCCCTGTATGGCTGTGATTACAGAGTGACCGAGTTACAGTGCAGGAGCAGGTGAAGCACATAAAAATTTAGCGTGACCCTGTATGGCTGTGACTACAGAGTGACCGAGTTACAGTGCGGGAGCAGGCGAAGCACATAAAAATTTATCGAGGCCCTGTATGGCTGTGACAACAGAGTGACCGAGTTACACTGCAGGAGCAGGCGAAGCACATAAAAATGTATCGAGGTCCTGTATGGCTGTGACTACAGAGTGACCGATTTACAGTGCAGGAGAAGGCGAAGCATATAAAAATGTATCGAGGCTCTGTATGGCTGTGACTACAGAGTGACCGATTTACAGTGCAGGAGCAGGCGAAGCACATCAAAATTTATCGAGGCCCTGTATGGCTGTGACTACAGAGTGACTGATTTACAGTGCAGGAGCAGGCGAAGCACATAAAAATTTATCATGGCCCTGTATGGCGGTGGTGACAACAGAATGATCGAGTTAGACTGAGGTAGCAGGTGAACCACCCAAAAATTTAGCCTGACACAGCATGGCGGTGACACCACCAATGCCTTTGTCTGACTGAGATTGCAGTTAAATGGCTGTAGGTGAGTTTCCCAAAAATTGTTTTTTGGAGTGTTTTGGAAGTCGACCCTCCGAAAAAAAAAATTTTCTGTCTGTGGTTGACAATACTGAAAAATTTTTTAGAGTGTCTGTAGTTGACGCTCCTGAAAAATGGTTTTAGAGTGTCTGTAGTTGACGCTCCGGAAAAATTGTTTGGAGAGAGGGCCTATAGGTGGCCCTCCGGAAACACTGTCTTAAAGAAGTTCCAGCTGGCCCTCTAAAAAATTCCCTTTTGGGTCAGCGTTTGGCAATGAAGGGAAGGAGGAGGAGGAGTAGAGGAGAGGAATCGGATACATAAGGAATCTTATTCTTTAGCTGCTTTCCCCCGGAGGAGATTTGAATTCCGGTGAAATCCAGGCTTTGTTCATTTTAATGAGCGTCAGCCTGTCAGCGCTGTCAGTTGACAGGCGTGTACGCTTATCGGTGATGATGCCACCAGCTGCACTGAATACCCGCTCTGACAACATGCTAGCGGCAGGGCAGGCCAGCACCTCCAAGGCGTACAGCGCCAGTTCAGGCCACGTTTCCAGCTTTGAAACCCAGTAGTTGTATGGAGCAGAGTGATCATGCAGGACGTTGGAATGGTCAGCTATTACTCCCTCACGATCTTTCTGTACAGCTACCCCCCTACTCTGCCTAGACTGGGGACAGGTGACAGTGTCTTGCTGGGGTGACATAAAACTGGCAAAGGTCTTGGAGAGCGTTCCCCTGCCAGTGCTGGACAAGCTGCCTGTTCGCCTCCTCTCCCCCGCTACTTGGCCCACAGAACCATGCCCTCTGCCTCTAGCGGCGTCAGATGGGAAGGATTGTTTCAGCTTGTGCACCAGAGCCTGTTGATATTGATTCACTCTCATACTCCTTTCCTCTAAAGGGATGAGAGTGCAAAGGTTCTGCTTGTACCGTGGGTCCAGGAGAGTGAACACCCAGTAATCGGTGTTTGAAAAAATGCCTCTAGCGCGAGGGTCACGGGATAGGCAGCCTAACATGAAGTCTGCCATGTCCCAACACACAAGAATTCCCTCTCCTCACTGGCCTGACTCTCCATTTCCTCCTCCTCCTCCTCCAACTCCTCCTCTTCAGCCCATACACGCTCAAGAGTTAGGAAGGACTGAGCATTAGTACCCTCTTCTGTCTCGCCAACATTCTCC